>JBBPBX010072058.1:4815-18156 GCA_038048925.1 Garcialebias charrua
CCCACCCACCACAAGTCGGATCCACGACGCAACCTGTCAATCAATCCAGTAGGTGTGTCAGCAAATGACCAATCCGAAGATAAATGAGTCGTAATATTATCTGAACTCCGACACGATAAAGCAGATTTACTGTATTTTAACTGTGGTAAAATGAAGAATGATGAGCATCTTGTTAAGTTATAATTTGGTAGTGATTTTACAAATAAGGAGATAGTTAATCTGTTAGCACATCAGCATCAGATTATTATCAGTATCAGGACTTTGAACCTGGTACGCTCTGATGGGCTGCAGCAGCTCTGCAGGTAAGGAGCATTAGCTTCGGATTGGTCATTTGCAGACACGCCTACTGGATTGACTGACAGGTCGCGTTGTAGATCCGACTCATGGAAGAAAAAAAAATCAAAAGCTGGGGGAAAAAAGTCTCGTACGACAACAAGTTTAGGTATCATTAGGTTAAAAAAAGCCAAGTTTAGGTATCATTCTGGATAGCAAACTTAGTTGGAAGCCTCATATTGAATATATTAGAAATAAAATTGCAAAAACTATTGGAATATTGTTTAAAAGAAAAGGTTTAATAAATGTAAAAGGTTTGCATATTATATACTTTTGCTGAGGCAAAAACTCGGGCGTGGGAGGAGTTCGGAGAGGCCATGGAGAATGACTTCCGTACGGCTTCGAGGCGATTCTGGTCCACCATCCGGCGTCTCAGGGGGGGAAAGAGGTACGCGACCAACACCATTTATGGTGGGGGTGGCGTGCTGCTGACCTCAACTCGGGATGTTGTGAGTCGGTGGGCGGAATACTTCGAAGACCTCCTCAATCCTACTGGCACGTCTTCCACTGAGGAAGCGGAGCCTGGGGACTTTGGGTCGGGTTCTCCGATCTCTGGTGCTGAGGTCGCCGAGGTGGTTAAAAAGCTCCGCGGTGGCAAGGCTCCGGGGGTGGATGAGATTCGCCCGGAGTTCCTTAGGGCTCTGGATGTTGTAGGGTTGTGTTGGCTTACGCGACTCTGCAATATCGCGTGGACATCGGGGGCAGTTCCCTTGGATTGGCAGACTGGGGTGGTGGTTCCCCTATTCAAAAAGGGGGACCGTAGGGTGTGTTCCAACTATAGGGGGATCACACTCTTAAGCCTCCCTGGTAAGGTCTATTCAGGGGTTCTGGAGAGGAGGGTCCGTCGGATAGTCGAACCTCGGATTCAGGAGGAGCAATGTGGTTTTCGTCCTGGTCGTGGAACACTGGACCAGCTCTACACCCTCAGCAGGGTCCTGGAGGGTGCGTGGGAGTTTGCCCAACCAGTTTACATGTGCTTTGTGGACTTGGAGAAGGCATTCGACCGCGTCCCTCGGGGGGTTCTGTGGGGGGTACTCCGGGAGTATGGGGTACCAGGCCCTTTGATAAGGGCTGTTAGGTCCCTGTACGACCGGTGTCAGAGCTTGGTCCGCATTGCCGGCAGTAAGTCAGGCTCGTTTCCGGTGAGAGTTGGACTCCGCCAAGGTTGCCCTTTGTCACCGATTCTGTTCATAACTTTTATGGACAGAATTTCTAGGCGCAGCCAAGGTGTTGAGAGGATCCGTTTTGGTGGCCTTAGAATCGCTTCTCTGTTTTTTGCAGATGATGTGGTCCTACTGGCTTCATCAGTTCGTGATTTACAACTTTCACTGGAGCGGTTTGCAGCCGAGTGTGATGCGGCCGGGATGAGGATCAGTTCCTCCAAATCCGAGGCCATGGTCTTGAGCCGGAAAAGGGTAGCATGCCCTCTCCGGGTCGGGGAGGAGGTCCTGCCCCAAGTGGAGGAGTTTAAGTATCTCGGGATCTTGTTCACGAATGAGGGAAAACTGGAGCGTGAGATCGATAGGCGGATAGGTGCAGCGTCCGCAGTGAAGCGGGCGCTGTACCGGTCTGTCGTGGTGAAGAGAGAGCTGAGTCGAAAGGCAAAGCTCTCAATTTACCGATCGATCTACGTTCCCACCCTCATCTATGGTCATGAGCTTTGGGTTATGACCGAAAGAACAAGATCTCGGATACAAGCGGCTGAAATGAGTTTTCTCCGCAGGGTGGCTGGACTCTCCCTTAGAGATAGGGTGAGAAGCTCAGTCATCCGGGAGGGACTCGGAGTAGAGCCGCTGCTTCTCCACATCGAGAGGAGCCAGTTGAGGTGGCTCGGGCATCTGGTTAGGATGCCTCCTGGACGCCTCCCTGGTGAGGTGTTCCGGGCATGTCCCACCGGGAGGAGACCCAGAGGAAGACCCAGGACGCGCTGGAGGGACTATGTTTCTCGGCTGGCCTGGGAACGCCTTGGGATTCCCCCGGAGGAGCTGCTCCAAGTGGCTGGGGAGAGGGAAGTCTGGGCCTCCCTACTTAGGCTGCTACCCCCGCGACCCGACCCCGGATAAGCGGAAGAAGATGGATGGATTATGCCCTACTTGTTATATTGCTCAGAAATATGGGGAAATGCAAATAAAACTACTATTGACGTATTAATAAAGTTACAACAAAAAGCAATTAGGCTTATTAATAAAGTGGGATATCGTGAACCAACTAATAAACTTTTTATTCAAAATAATACTTTAAAATTTAATGACATTGTTTATATGGCAGCACGGTGGAACAACTGGTAGAGCTGCTGCCTCTCAGCGAGCAGGTCACTGGTTCAAATCCCGGCCCGGGGGCCTTTCTGGGTGGAGTTTGCATGTTCTCTCCGTGCATGCGTGGGTTTTCTCCGGGTGCTCTGGTTTCCTCCCACAGTCCAAAAACATGCATGTTAGGCTGATTGGTAACTCTAAATTGACCCTGGGTGTGAGTGAGACAGGTCCCTCTTGTAAATGAGTCCCCGTGGCTCAACGAGGCTAGCCTGTATAAATAAAGGTTGAATGAATATAAAAATACTGGAAATAATGTATAAAGCACTGAATAAAAGTCTTCCCTCTGGAATTCAGAAATGATTTAAGTTAAGAGAGAGTAAATATAATTTACGAGGTTTGATAATATTTGAACAAGGTAAAGAGAAAAGTACGGTAAAGTAAAATCTAGATGTATTTCAGTTATCGATGTGAAACTGTGGAATGAACTGAACGATGATCTCAAACTACCGTATGTGCTTTAATGGTGAGCGTCAAAAGAGCCTTAAAATGCAAAATTATAAAAGCTTATGGAGATGTTATGTAGATGTATATATGTATTGTGTAACCATGTATGTATATAATGTGAGTATGTGTAAGTATCATATACATGCATATTTAAATATACAGTAAATGTATGTGCACTTGTGTATAGTATATGGACAGTAGATATATGTCATTATGTAGACTGCTGAGTCTATGAATAGGGTAGGCAAGTATAAGCCTTGGCTTCAGCTATTCCATTTTTGGTAAATGATTGATTTACCATTTTATATTGTTTTCTTTTTGTTTGTCATGTTTTTAATTTACCAAAATAAAGTTGAGTTGAGTTGAAAGTTAGGTAAAATACTTTTCTCCACTCAACGTGGGAGTCCGACAGAGAAAACCAGAGCGAAGGACATTTACAACTTAGTGGAGAAACAAAAAAAAAAACCAGCTGAGTCTGAGTGTTCAGCTAAAATCAACCTGCGATGCAGAGCTAAGAACCCAGGATAGTAATTACTGTCACCACTGCAATGAGAAAAAAAAACCTTCTTATTCTGGAACACAAAGACTAAAACACACAGATCTCAGAACTCATTTCTGAGTCTTTGATGAATCCGTTACCGGTTGCTGCCTAGGATTAAAAACGGACTGCAAAACAACGAAGAATGCACTTTTTAAAGGCAACAAACTGATTTTATATCCAAGAAAACATATTACAACCTTCACATGCGACCTGCTCAGCGCCCCAGCCCCTCACCTGCCCAAAGTGTCAAGTCTTGAACAAATATACCTGAGACATCGTCCAAGAGAAAAACTGTACTTACTCGCTAACGTGCAGATGTGTTTATCCCCGCAGACAGTCAGTAAAATACAGACAGTCGTCCCTTTTCCTTTTTCCTGTCCTTGTGTACGCCCAAACAGACCCCCACCTCCCCGCTCGACATCTGCTACACACAACAACAAGCTCCTTTTCCCCTGATATTTTTAGCTCTCTGGCAAAAAAAGAAGTTTCTGGAGTCAAAGAGATGCTTTTTATTTCTAACAAGATGTCCCCCGCCCCTCTCCTTTCCTCCTTCAGCCGTCACAGAACAGAAGCCAGATTCAAAAAGTGAAGTTTGGGGGGGTACGCGCTCATAAAGAGACTCACACACAGACATACAAATGTAAAAACAAATAGAGAGGCTGTTTGAGGGCAGAAATGTGTGGAAACTTCTAAAAGCAGGCGTGACATTTGAACAGCGGTGGTCATTGTGTGGGGGCACGTCATCACAGGACCTCAGCTTCTGCTGCAGATGGTCAGCGAGGAGGACGTGGATCGAACAGAAGCCGGAGGCAAAACTTCTTTTTTTTTATTGCTTACTGTTTAGAGTGGCAGGTGTTTTCACCAGATGAAACCTGCAGAGCTGGAACATTTTATGATTTCTGTGTCTTTTAAAGACGATGGATTACAGAAACTATTCAATTTGTTTGACGTTCTTTAACTTGTGGAAAAATCAAACAAAACGTTTACAAAAACTATTTGTATTTTCACCCCTTCGAACGTTATCAGCCATTAAATGGCCGTTATTAGTTCTTCCATCCATCCATCCATCCATCTTCTTCCGCTTATCCGGGGTCGGGTCGCGGGGGTAGCAGCCTAAGTAGGGAGGCCCAGACTTCCCTCTCCCCAGCCACTTGGAGCAGCTCCTCCGGGGGAATCCCAAGGCGTTCCCAGGCCAGCCGAGAAACATAGTCCCTCCAGCGCGTCCTGGGTCTTCCTCTGGGTCTCCTCCCGGTGGGACATGCCCGGAACACCTCACCAGGGAGGCGTCCAGGAGGCATCCTAACCAGATGCCCGAGCCACCTCAACTGGCTCCTCTCGATGTGGAGAAGCAGCGGCTCTACTCCGAGTCCCTCCCGGATGACTGAGCTTCTCACCCTATCTCTAAGGGAGAGTCCAGACACCCTGCGGAGAAAACTCATTTCAGCCGCTTGTATCCGTTATTAGTTCTTATCATTCCCATATGTAGCGGTCAAGACTGCCCCTCCTGTACCTCCTAGTAGGTTTAAAGGTACGTTGTTGACATTGGCAACAATGATAATAGGCTCCGTTTTTGTTAGCGCTCATAATACCTTTGCGTGTTTAGGTTTAGAATAAAGGATCTGGAGTTAGGTTTAGGGCAGTGGTTCTTAACCTTTTTTGAGGTACCGAACCCACCAGTTTTATATGCCCACTCACTGAACCCTTCTTTGGTAATAAATATAATTTTTTATTTTTCTTCCAAATTCCAAATTCAATTTTCTGGTGCACAAAATTAGCCAAGATGTCTTTACTCATGTTCTTTATTCTGTCGCTGATGGTGTCATTTGAAAGAAGAATTTGGGATAATTTACCTTAGGCCGCTTTTCCGAGTAGCAGATTTGCCATCTTTAACGCAGCTGGTTTTATGAGTTTCACAGATGGCGTGTGGCTTACCCTGCTTTGCGATCAAATAAGCAACTTTGTACGATGCTGTGAAGATCAGTTTGCTAACGGGTACAAATCCAAGAGCAGGCAGAGTGGCCCTTTCATCGAATCTGACTCGTTTCACCTTGAATTCAGCAAGTGTTCTGTTCTTGTATTCCCCGTCTCCATGCAGATTCATGAAGTGTTCCTTAAGTTTTGCCGGTGCGAGAGTAGAGTTGTTCAACTTGGCATTGCATATCATGCAGATAGGATGCTGACTCCCATTCCGTGACACACGTGAATCCATGTTGTACATATTCGTCCAACCACCTTCTTTTTTTGCTTGACATATTTAGTATAGATTAAAATATTATGGAGAAAAAAAAACACGACGTACAACTATGACAGCCATTGACTACTGCACGCACTAAATTCCCCGCAGCACTGATTGGCCAAGCAACGGCCAATCAGTGCTGCAGCCAATCGCATTATCCTCTGCACTGTAGAGGATGACTCTGCAGTCATCACTTGCTGCAGGGCCAAGCGGGGGGTGTCATCACGACTTTACACAAGTGTGTCTTTACCTCCGTGGCAGAGGCTCCACCGAAACCCTGAGACTGACTCATCGAACCACTGGGGTTCGATCGAACCCAGGTTAAGAACCACTGGTTTAGGGTCTTGCTTAGGTTTAGGCACAAGAGGGTTAAGTTTAAGGTTGGTCCTCTGGGTCAGGTGTAAGGTTAGGTTTACGAAAAGGGTTACATAAGCTGAAAAAAAGGACACTTCCTGGTTTACCCCGGTGAGACGCTGCCTATTATCAGCGATAATAACGATAATAACGTACCTTTAAACCTACTAGGAGGTAGGTGGGACAGTTTCACCGCTACATATGGGGATGATAGCAAGTAATAACGGCCATTTAATGGACTGATAACATCCGAAGCCGCTGGTATTTCCCTCATTTCGTTCTCCTAAAAGCTGACGTCTAACACCAAGAATTGCTACTGTGGCCTGTTACCTGAGAGTTCATTTATGTTGATGCAACTGTTTCCTTTTCTTCTTTCGGCTGTTCCCTCTTAGTGGTCTCACAGCGAGTCCTCCTCCATTTCACTCGGTCCTCTGTCCAACTACCTCCATGTCCTCTCTAACTGCATCCATATACCTCCTCTTTATCTTTTTCGTGCCAGCTGCATTTCTAACAATGTTCCACCAATACACCCGCTGCCCCATGACATGATTCAAAACCAAAACCCCTGCCTTCGTTCAGAAAGCCATTGGTCTTGATGGTGCAGGTTAAACTCTGCTTACAACTTCAATGTTTCATTAGAGAACACTATACAGTACTGTACTTCTACTAAGGTCAAGTGCATTTATTAAGGAAAAGTTAAACAGAGACACACCTTTACTATAATGTCAAGCAAACAAATAATTAATTTTAAATGTTAATCTCATTTAATTCTTGTTAAAGTTCTCCTGTGCACGCTCCCACTGACACCATTTGGCGATTTTTGACATAACACCGGCCCACATTTCCAGGTGGTCAGCGTTGATGTATAACAAACGCGACGCATCAGCGGTGATGAATAACAAACGCGACGCATCAGCGGTGACGCATAAAAGGTCCGACTTATGAGGCGAAGCGATGCATTTATGGTTTTTTTTCCCACTATATAAGACATAATTAGACTGATGCCACTTGTATAGCAGATGTTTATGCACACTGCTATACAATTTAAGGTAGACTAGTTGTTAAAATGTGAGTTGCACTTTAATCTTATAGTTGTAACAAAAGTATTTACATACATGCAATTCAATGCTAATAGAGAAAATAGCAATATCATGAACATGTAAATGTACAATCTTACATGTTACAACTAAAAATTCAGTCTAAGTTCCTACGAGAAAAAAAACTTGATTGAAGCTTTTTTTTTGTACTTGCACACCAACTATGCCGTTTGGTACTTCTTGTGTACTTTTACTAAGGTCAAGTGCATTTATTAAGGAAAATTTAAACAGAGACACACCTTTACTATAATGTCAAGCAAACAAATAATTAATTAATTTTAAGTGTTAATCTCATTAAATTATTGTTAAAGTCCTCCTGTGCACGCTCCCACTGACACCATTTGGCGATTTTTGACATAAAACCGGCCCACATTTCCAGGTGGTCAGCGATGACGTATAACAAACGCAACGCATCAGCGGTGATGAATAACAAACGCGACACATCAGCGATGACGCATAACAAACGCGACACATCAGCGGTGACGCATAAAAAGGTCCGACTTATGAGGCGACACATTTATGTTTTTTCCACTTTATAAGACATAATTAGACTGATGCCATTTGTATGGCAGATGTTTATGCACACTGCTATACAATTTAAGGTAGACTGGTTGTTAAAATGTGAGTTGCACTTTAATCTGATCGTTGTAACAAAAGTATTTACATGCAATTCAATGCTAATAGAGAAGCAATATCATGAACATGTAAATGTACAAGCTTACATGTTACAACTTAAAATTCAGTTTACGTTCCTACGAGATACAAAACTTGATTGAAGTTTTTTTGTACTTGCACACCAACTATGCCATTTGGTACTTCTTGTGTACATTTATCCACCCTCCATTGAGAGGATATCATCAGTATCTGAGTTCCTGCACCAGTAGTTGGCATCGTCCAGCATGTGTGTGTTAATAAACATGTTCGTGGATGTGTGAGAGCGTTTATCCAAAGGGTGAGACCAGCAGAGCAGGGAACAGAGACTGCCTGTTCCTGAGGTGAAGTCAGAATGCCGCCCTGATACACTTCCGTTCTCCTGTGGGACTCCTGGAGCGAACACACACAAGAACGTCCTTTTTTTTTTGCAGTGCAGCCCCCTTCTCTGTATGCATTCATATCGAATTCAAAATGCTCCCCCGCTGTGCTGCAATGAGGCCTCAGAGAGCCTGACACCATCCAGGGTGATGGTTAACTGTTGTTGGAACCAGATCTGGTCCTGGTGTAGCCAGAGACGCATGTAAACCTGCAGTAGCGCCTGTCGCACTAAAAGGGAATCCTTTTCATTCAGTCTGAACGCAGCAGGTGAGCGTGAATAGCTGCTTGTGTCGGCTTCCAACTGGTGGAACTGCATCTGGCACAAGGGAACGTGAAGCAGCCTCTGTTTCAGCTTCCTGACTTGGCAGTGACCAGAGGGCGTCCCAAGTAAACACAACCATGGTGTGCCATCAAACCTCTCAGTTACACCCAGTAATTATAAACATAGAATAGCCTATAGGCTGTACACCAGAAACAGCTATAGTAATGTCTTTTGGCCACTTTTGTATCTCCATTTGAGCCAGGTTTCTTCAGATGTTCCCAGAAAGCTGGATGTTTTTATTTTTAATCATAAGAGCGCTTTCCAATCCGATCAAAGCCGACATCCGCTCATCTGCACAGAGTCTGGTTCACACAGGAGCAAAAATGACCAAACCACAATCAGGAAAGGTTGGAGTGACAGGACAATGTTATCTCGTTGTTTATCTGCAGGCCAATTTCCTCAACAACACTAATTGTCAGACATGAAGATGCAATGAATCATCTGTTCACATGCAGGAACACACACAGCAATCGTGCGATGGAAGAACTGTCACCCAAAAACACGAGAACCCATTTTATAGGCCTAAGGGAAAAAAAGTTTACTGAGATTTTTTATTTTTATTTATTTTACCTGTTGGCTCTAAACACCATAAAAACACAGACCGAGTACAAACAAGAGTAATAAAGAACACTTCTGGGGAAAAAATTATCAAAATGTCCTGATGAATTTAAAGTTCAAATCTACAGGATGTCCGTTTTGTGAAAATTTGTTTCCATCCATCAATCCATCCATCCATCCATTCATCCATCCAATCCATCCATCATCTCAAGACATTCCCAGGCCAACTGACAGGCATACTGGTAGTCTCTCCAGCATGCCCTGGGTCTTCCCGGGGTCTCCTTCCATACCAAAACACCTCCTTATGGAGGTGCCTAGTAGGGCTGTAGTGATACAATAATCTCACGATACGATACACGATATTCTGCTCACGATACGATATCTATTGCGATATTCAGCAAACGATACAATTCAATACACTTTTGCGATTTTCTGAAATATTTTAGAGGGACAGAGTGATTTTGGTGACATTTTGTGACTGTTATAGACTTGGATTGAATTAATTTAACTGAAAACTGATTAAAAGCACCAACTAGACAATACAGCAAACCCTCAACCTACGTCACCCGCGACCTACGGCAACTCAGACTTACGATTTTATCATATTTAATAAAAATTAAAAATTTAAAAAAATTATTATTATTATTATTTTTTTTTATGTTATTAATTTCATGTGTATAGCACTTTGTTGCAGCTGTGGTTGTTTTAAATGGCTTTATAAATAAAGTATAATTATTAATATTACGTTTTTATTACAATTTGATCGTATTTACGCAACTTCCGGTCGTTTCCGGTCGCCATTTTACAATTGTCTACTGCGGTCAATGGAGCTCTAGACGCTCCTGTCAGCTGGCTTTAGAGGACCGTGTGTCCGTTCAGGGTTGCCTCATACGGATAAATTTGCTGGAAACACTCGGTCAACTCTGTGGACGTCTCAGGCCCGGAGGAGCAGCCGCCGATCGCCCCGTGATCGCTCCAACAACGCCGCCCGACATGCTAACGACAGCAGCTAACAGAGCAGCTAACACAGGCGAAGACACCGAGCCGACATGCCGCGGAGGGGCCATCTGCGGCCGGGAGCTCGCCGCAAATGTCCGCCTGGCAGTCGGGGGACACCGAGCTAACGCGGAGATACAAAGCCGACAGCCTTTTTGAATGAACTGACATGCTAACCATTGCTGCTAATGGCGGGGCCTAACCGTAGCTAACGCCGAGCAGTTGTTTTGGATGGAGGAACATCGCGGAGAAACGGCTTTCAGTAAGTTTTTTTTTTTTTCTGGCTCCAAATGTATGAAGTTAAGAAGCTAACAGTCATTCTTTTAAACAGTTTTGACCACGTGTGTGCGTGTGGAGCGTAAGGAAGCTGGGGGAGCTCGCACCCGAGCTGATGCTAAAAGACGAAGGCAGGCTTTGACCAGCTCAAAGTAAGACATTATATTTTTTATTTATTGTACAGTACTGTATTCATTTACTGTACAGTTCTGTGCATGTTCATGGCCTAGTATGTCTGCTTGTTCAGTCTCATGCCATTAAATATGTGTGCGGCGCTCCGTTAGCGGTATAGCCGCGACCTATGTCAGAAACGCGGACCTACGACAGGCAGGTGTTTTTGGTCCGCGAGGTACGACAACATCGACCTAAGTCACACACGTAGGTCCCAATCCCTGACGTAACTCGAGGGCTTCCTGTACTTGGCTCTGGTTGGACATGGACACAGACTTAAAGTCGACAGCTGGACAAAATGAATCAAAGAAGTGGTGTATCCTCGATATTCTGTCAGTCACTACCCAGAGTTCATGACCAGAGGTGAGGGTAGGAACGTAGACCAACTGGTGAACAGAGAGCTTTGACTTACAGCTCAGCTCCCGCTTCACCACAACGGACATGCACAGAGTCCACAATACTGCAGACGCTGCACCAATCCATCTTGCTCCATTCTTCCTTCACTCGTGAACAAAACCCTGAGATACTTGAACTCCGCCACTTGAGGAAGAACCTCACCCTCGACCCGAAGAGAGCAACCCTTTTTCGACCGAGGACCATGGCCTCAGATCTGGAGGTGCCGATTCTCATCTCAGCCGCGAAGCGTTCCATACTATATGTTCCCATTTAAAACAACTTAAAACTGTGTATATTTTAGAAGGGGCAGCTGTGGCTCAGTGGTCGTCCTCCAATGGGAGAGTTGGGGATTCGATTCCACCAGCAGTCACATGCCGAAGTGTGCCTGGGCAAGACATTGAACACCTTATTGCCTCTGATGTGTGTCCCATCAGTGATCTAAATCACTGATTAGTCTAGAGATTCAGATTATCTTTGAAGAGATGTACCATATTTTCCTGAATATAGGTCGCACCTGAATATAGGTCGCATTGTTCAATTATTGCCAAAGAATTGGGAAATTCCATATACCGGTATAGGTTGCACCTGAATATAGGTCGCACCTACGTCAAAATGTGGACCATGTTTAGCTCTGCTGCAAATGTCTGCCACAGGAGTGCACAGCAAGGCTTTTAAGAAGATTAACACTTAAAAACAATTATTTGTTTGATAAAAAATTATAGCAAATATGTGTCTGAGCTGAACTTTTCTTTAATAAATGAATAATTTTAGCAGGATAAACACCTAAAAAAATCATTTGTTAGCTGACATTATTGTAAGAGTGTGTCTCAGTTTAATTTTTGTTAATAAATGATTACAAATCAGCTTATTTTATAAAAAGCCATAAAGAAGTCGCACCTGAATATACCATACCATACCATTTTATTTATAAAGCACTTTAAACAGGAACAAGTCCACACCAAAGTGCTGGACAAACAAACACGCAACAGGCAACACAGACAATGAAGTACAACACGAAAAACATAAAAACATTGCAGATCATAAATCAAACGATCCAATACAAATCAGCTGGCATTGAAAGCGATGGAGTAGTAGTGAGTTTTTAACCGGGATTTGAAAACCGAGAGGGAGGGGGCCTGTTTGATGAGCAGCGGTAACTCGTTCCAGAGTCTTGGTCCTGCTACAGAGAACGCCCTGTCACCCCTGCGCTTAAGGCGAGTTTCTGGAACTATTAAGAGTACCTGATCCTCTGACCTCAAAGCACGTGGAGGGACATATGGGTGTATCAGATCCGAGAGATAGGCGGGGGCGAGACTGTTCAGCGATTTGTAGACATACATGAGAATTTTGAATTGGATTCGAAGATGAACCGGTAGCCAGTGAAGGGAGGCCAAGACTGGTGTAATGTGCTCTCTTTTGCGTGTGCTGGTTAAAAATCGGGCAGCTGCGTTCTGAACCAGTTGTAATCGTGCAATGGTGGCTTGACTGACGCCAAACAGAAGTGAATTGCAGTAATCAAGCCTAGATGTAATGAATGCGTGAATCACTGTCTCCAGGTTGTTTTTGGATAATATGGGCTTCAGCTTAGACAGACGCCTCAGCTGGAAAAAACAGGATTTGACGATCATGTTTACATGACTGTTGAGTTTCATGGAAGGATCCATTATCACTCCCAGATTTGTGACTTTTTGTTTTTCGGACAGGGGTAGAGCAGACAGGTCAATGCAGTGGTTTGAGGTTGTGTCATTGGGAAGGAACAATATGGCTTCAGACTTCTTATCATTGAAGCTTAAGAAATTTAAAGCCATCCAGTCCCTGATGTCAGCCAGGCAGTCGAGCAGAGGTTGAATAGAGCCTGTACCATTTTGTCTTAGGGGGAAGTAGATTTGACAGTCATCAGCGTAGAAGTGGAAAGGTATATTGTGTTTCCGGAAAATAGCACCGAGTGGCAGCAGGTATAAGGAGAACAAGAGAGGACCCAGGATGGACCCCTGCGGAACCCCCCATTTAAGAGCCGCCACTGCAGAAGTAAAATCATTGATGGACACACAAAAAGACCTGTCAGAGAGGTAGGATCTGAACCAGTTTAGGGCTGATCCTGAGATGCCCACCCACTGCTCCAACCTAGCAATGAGGATCTCATGGTCGATGGTGTCGAAAGCGGATGTGAGGTCCAATAGGACAAGCAGCACAGAGTCACCAGTATCTGTGGATAGGAAGATGTCGTTAAAAACCTTCAGTAGGGCAGTCTCAGTGCTGTGGAGGGATTTGAA
>JBBPBX010072059.1:0-18156 GCA_038048925.1 Garcialebias charrua
TATATATACAGTATATATATTAAAATGTCATAAATTTAGTTTCAGTTTTGTAACTGACAAGCTGAAAAGAATAAACAACAATGTAAAAAAATGGAACATTTTTTTAAAACAATAATTTTAGGTTCCTTATTGTATCAAATTTTTTGCATCGTTTGATATTCATACCAAAAATTGGAACAAATAATACAGGAATGCATTAAATTATGTAACTTAAATAACCAGTATTACCGTAGGTTAGCTTTTTCCTCTGTTACTTATAGAAGATTATTTTTTGAATTGATTGTTTGAACTTGTTTTGTTTTTGAAAAAAGGGGCAGATTAAATAAGATTTTTTTCTTCTTTCTGCCACCTTTCATTTTATGTATTCTTTCATATACTATGAGATATGGTTTTATTTTCTTTATCTTTTGGGTTTTAATCTAAAAAATATATCTAAATTTTGGTGGCTTTTAGAATAGATTCTGAATCGCCAGGACTAAGAATCTAGATTATTTTTAAAAAATCGATTTTTTTCCTGCACCTCTACCCTGTTGTTCAGCAGAGCCCATCCGTTCAGCTTTAATGTAATTAGAGTAATTACATTTTTCTGTGAAAATGTAATATCAATGGTGAGTGCTGAATAACTGCTGAAATTTGCTGAAGAAACTGACAATGATTTGTTAAACAAGATGTTAGGATTCTAGTGTTTTTGGCTCTCTCTGTCGCCGTTTCCCCACCATCTACTGGTCCTATAATTGGGCGGTGCCGGCTGCCTTGCAGCTGTCACCCATGATGGCTGATTATTTCCTTCTACTTAAGGCTCAGTGAAACCAAGAGTCTTTGTAGGATAGTCTGCTCCTAGAGATGAGTGAGGTTAGTCGACTTTAGAGCGGATGGTGGCATAATCTGGTTTGTGAGCGGACCACGATGGCTAGTAGTAGTGGAGGTGATGGACAAGGTTTGGCTTTGGGTAAACGGTGTCTTGAGGTTCCTGATGACGGTGTTGATGGTAGGAAGAAGGTGCTGCTGGAGAAGTGTAAAGTTGTGTTGCAGTTTGCGGCGGGCCGGGGTTTGCTTGGGGTAAGCCCTGTGGCTTTTTCGAAGGGTCTGAAGCGTGCTGTGGGTGAAGTGGAAGTAGCTAAGGTGTTGTGGGATGGCAATCTCCTGCTCGTTTGTAGACATGCTGAGCAGAGGGACAAGGCTTTGGGTTTGGAGACTGTGTGTGGTAAAGCGGTGGTGGATAGGAAGATTGTGGGTGAAGTGAGAGGTTCCCGAGGTGTGATTTCCGGGATTCCTGTTAAAGATGACTTGGAGGTCTTGAGGAAGAACATTAAGGGTGGGGAAGTTGAGTCCTTGAAACGTTTACCGGCTTATCGGGATGGGGTGAAGGTGGATAGTACGTCTGTCCTGTTGTGTTTCCGGGATGGTGTTTTGCCGGATAGGGTCATGATTGGTTACTTGTGTTTTGGTGTGAAGGCTTATGTTCCTCCGCCTCTTCGGTGCTTTAAGTGTCAGAGGTTTGGGCATATCGCTGCTGTTTGTCGGAGTAAGCGTCGTTGTAGTAAGTGTGGGGGGGACCATGATTATGATGATTGTGGTGTGACTCAGCTGTCGTGTTGTAATTGTGGTGGTAGTCATTCTGCAGCTTATGCTGGTTGTGTGGATCGAAAGGCCGCTGCTGAAATTCAGAGAGTTAAGACTGTTGGGAATCTTTCGTACGCGGAGGCAGTTCGTGTGGTCAAGCGCGATGTTTCTTCGCCGTCTCTTGTTGAAGTACCGAGTGTCCCTGAACGTGGTCAGGGTACTGTTACGATCGAACGGTTGATTCCGTTCGTTGCTTTCGTTGTTAACTGTTCTGCGCAGGCTTCGACTAAAACTGAAACCATCAAAATCATAGTGCAGGCTGCTTCGAGGTTCTTTGGCGCGACTGAGTTGTCTTGGGAGAGTGTTCGTGATGAATTGAGTCGGGGTGAGGGTGCGTCTGGGTGTGAGGTGTCTCTGCCCATGTCTTCGCTGTGAACGGGTGTTCCTGGTTATTTTTGTTTTGTTTGTTTTTGCTCTTTTCTGTTTGTGCACTTTAGGGTACTTTGTGTGGGTTTTGGGTTGTTGGTTGTTGTGGTGTTCTAGGTCGCCTGTGTGTTTTGTGTTGTGTTCTGCGCCGTCTGGTCCGTACTCCATTCCGGAAGGTGGCGGTAATGCACCTACTCGTTATTTGCCAACCGCCATAAAACACCAAATGAGAGAGAGAGAGAGAGAGAGAGAGAGAATCTTTGTCACTATGAATCTGCTGACAACCCTTTTGCTTCACTAAGTTTGTGAGCACAATACCTTTAGAGAGGAAAAATGTTGTCCTGTGTGTACAGAATCCTCAAGGGCTTCCTTGTTTTTGGAACTGCATCTCTTCCTGAGTTGTTTTCTCCTGTTGGATACTGCTTCCACAATCCACAAAGTGTTTATATTCTACAAAGTACTCAGCCATTCTGTTGGACTGCCTGCTCACCATCTCAAATAGCTGCATGATTCATGATGTGTAATTCTTTCGTAGTGTGGACATGGAGTAGGTCTACACTGATTGCACCTGGGATAACTGCAAAAGGCTACAGTGGGACTCACCACCAATTAGAATTGTGGAACATCCATCCATCCATTTTTTTTTTCATTCAACCTTTATTTAGGCAGGTTAAGGTCCAGCGCATTGTGAGAGCAGCTGAGAAGATCGTGGGCACCTCCTTGCCCTCACTGCAGGACTTACACAGCAAACGCCTCACTCGGAAAGCCCACCGCATGGCAGGTGATCCCACACACCCACTACACAGCTGCTTCAGACTGCTGCCATCAGGAAGGAGACTGAGGAGTCTCCAGGCTCGAACCAGCAGACTGAGAGACAGCTCTGTTCATCAGGCAGTCAGAATGCTAAACACTCTGCCTGCTCTGCCTCCCCTCCCATTTGAACTGCCTTAACACTAAAACTTTCTCACACACTACCACACAACACAAAGATTTTAACACTAGACTCTGTGTCACCAAACGGGTTTTCACTAAACTCTCGGTCATGTGCTCATACAGTTTGCACTACTTCTCATACTTGCACTAATGTCTGTATTACATCACTGCCTATAATCATAATACTGTTTACATTCTCTGTTTACATTTATTAATACTGTTTACTTTTATTACTACTGCTTACATGTAATTACTACTGTTTACATTTATTTACACTACTCTAATATCTACACCACTGCTGGTACATATACAGTGTGCTCTGAACGGTCTTATTTAGGGATGCCCAATGTGCCTTACTGCATATGCCACTTTTTGCCTCTACAACAACATCAACTACTACCTCATACATATACTGTGTACATTGACTCATACGCTGCTTTGCCACTTTGCAAATGTCAATGCTAGAAACCTTTAGTTTATTTTAGTTATACTTTTTATACTCTTTTTTTATACCACTATGCAAAAAAAAAAAAAACTCAGGACAGTGTTAGTTTTACTATTTTTATGCTTATGTCTATTATTATATGTTTCAGTGTTTCAATGTTTAGATGTTTACTGTTGCACCGAGGGACTGAGAGAAACGCAATTTCGGTCCTGTGTATGTCCTGCACTGTACATATTGCAGATCTGACAATAAAGTTGACTTTGACTTTGACTTTAATCTCATTGAGCCTCGAGGACTCATTTACAAGAGAGACCTGTCTACAAACAAAAGAATGATGACAACAGTAGAATTTCCTTGAACAATCAACAATAGACAATCATAAGAGAGAAATACAGATTTTTTTAAACAAGTTAAAACAAAGATATCAAAGTAGCAAAACAGATAGATTTTAAGGTAGATGTAGAAAATCAAAAACAGGAACATGCCTGCATTGGTTTTTACCCGCTTCTTCTATTTTGGGTCACGGGGGTTGCCGTTGCCCATATCCAGCAATCACAGTGTGAGGGACAGGGGACACCCTGGACAGGTTGCACTCGCAAGTCCATCACAGAGCAATTGTGGAACAGAGACGGGAATTCTGGCAGCACTCGTTGCTTGTTAAGAACAATGACTGCAAAATTATTATTAATTAATGATTAGTGCCTTTGTGTGCAGCTTCCAAATGTCTCCAAACACACCAGGAAAAGTAGCTAGATTTGTCGTTGGTCACTTTTTGGAATAAATGGTAAATGGACTGCACTTAAATTCCAAGATGGCGGCGCGTGCAAAGGCTGCGGCTTCTCTCTCACCCAGCAACACGGTGCTTTCGTCTGTCTTGTCCTGCATGCCGCGATTTGCCGGCACGTCTTCGTCTTGTCTACGTGTTCAAGAACGCAAGTATAGCCGTGAGTTCCTGCTTGATGTCGGAAAAACCGCTCATCTGGAAATAAACAACGAGCTTGAGGAGCAGCTACGTGCCTGTGACCTGCTCTGGAAGCCAGCCCCGAGCCTCCCTTCATCACGCCCACAGTGGAAACGCCACAAGCGGCGTGACAGGAAACAGAAGCGGGGTAAGCGCGGAGGTATCAGAGCTAGGCTAGCAGCTAGCCCACACAAGCCAGCTATTCCATCCATAGTTTTGGCTAACGTGCGCTCCTTGGACAACAAATTGGATTATATTCGCCTGCTACGAATGACACAAAAGACTGTGTGAGACTGTTGTGTGTTTGTATTCACGGAAACGTGGCTTAAAAACAACGTTCCGGACCATGCAGTTCAGCTCGAGAGGCTAACATGCTACAGAGCGGACCGAACCCTCGAGGGAGGTAAGACACGCGGAGGGGGGCTCTGTGTTTACATCAACAACGCATGGTGTCTGGATGCTGCTGTGGTCCACAAACACTGGTCCTTTAGTGGAGTTTATGACTATTAAATGCAGACCGTTCTATTTACTGAGGGAATTTACAGCTGTTATGATTGTTGCTGTATATATTCCTCCAAGCTCCAACAGCAAAGTTAGAGGTGAGGCCCTGAATGAACTATATCTGCACATCAGCGAGCAGCAAACAGCCCATCCTGATGCTTTTCTCATCACGGCTGGTGATTTCAACCAAGCAGATTTAAAGAGTGTATTTCCAAAAACATACAGAAACATAAACTTTGCAACAAGAGGAAACAACACACTGGACCAAGTTTACACCACCATGAAAAATGCCTACAGAGCCCTCCCCCTCCCCCACATTGGTGCTTCTGACCATATCTGTGTTATGCTAAAGCCAGCATACAGGCCACTGGTGAAAGTCACAAAACCAGTCCGCAAGCAGATACGAGTGTGGCCAGAGGGGTCTTCAGAGGCACTCCAGGACTGTTTTGACACCACAGATTGGGGTATGTTCAAAGAAGCTGCTACCACAAACAACAACACATGTCTCCAGGAGTACTCAGACACTGTATGTTCATACATCACCAAGTGCATTGATGATGTAACCAACCTCAAAACCATCACTGTTCGGGCTAATCAGAAGCCATGGCTGACAGCTGAGGTTTACAGACTCCTGAAAGCCAGGAATGCTGCCTTCAAAGCGGGAGATCAGGTGGGCCTGAGGGCAGCCAGAAAGAACCTGGCCCGGGGCATCAGAAAGGCCAAGAAGCAGTATTCCAGGAAAATAGCTCACCGTTTCAAGGACAGCAAGGATACACGCAGTCTGTGGCAGGGAATACAGACCATCACAAACTACAAACCATCCCCCCAGACCTGTGACAGCTCAACCTCTACGCTGAATGAACTGAATGAGTTCTTTGCTCGGTTTGAGGCAAGTAACAGCACACCTGCACATAAACTCCCCCCCTCTCCTGATGGCCAGGTGCTGGCGCTGTCCTCAGACAGCGTAAGGCGATCATTCATCAAGATTAACGCCCGGAAGGCCTCTGGTCCTGACAACATACCTGGTCGTGTGCTGAAGGACTGTGCAAGGGAACTCGCAACGGTCTTCACGGACATCTTTAACATCTCACTGAGCCAGGCCATCGTCCCCACCTGTTTCAAAGCCACCACCATCATCCCTGTCCCAAAGAAGGCAACGCCCGCATGCCTCAATGACTATCGCCCAGTAGCACTCACCCCCATCCTGATGAAGTGCTTTGAACGGCTAGTCATGAAAAGCATCACATCTGTCCTCCCTGCCTCCCTGGATCCCTTCCAATTTGCATACCGACCTAATCGCTCAACCGACGATGCCATCTCCTCTGCCCTCCACACAGCTCTCACACATCTGGACACGAAGGACTCTTATGTTAGAATGCTGTTCATCGACTTCAGCTCGGCATTCAACACCATCATCCCCCAACAGCTCATCCTTAAACTGGACAGTCTGGGGCTGAACACCTCAATGTGTAACTGGCTGCTAGACTTCCTGACCGGGAGACCACAGACAGTACGGGTCGGGAGTAACACATCTAGCACCATCACATTGAACACAGGGGCCCCACAAGGATGTGTGCTGAGCCCCCTTCTATTCACCCTGCTAACACACGACTGCACACCATCATACAGCTCCAACCACTTCATCAAGTTTGCGGACGACACAACAGTGGTAGGTCTCATCAGCAACAACGATGAGACGGACTACAGGAACGAGGTGAGCCGCCTGGCCTTGTGGTGCGGACACAACAATCTCACTCTCAACGTGGAGAAGACAAAGGAGATTGTTGTGGACTTCAGGAAGAGGGATGCCCAACATGCCCCTCTGACCATCAACAGCACCGCAGTGGAGAGAGTAGACAGCACCAAGTTCCTGGGAGTGCACGTCTCAAAGGACCTGTCCTGGAGCAGGAACACTGCATCACTGGCCAAGAAGGCTCACCAGCGTCTCTACTTTCTCCGCAAGCTGAAAAGGGCTGGAGCTTCAACCCCCATCATGTGCACCTTCTTGAGGTGTGGCATGATGGCGCCTGTGTTTGGCTCAGCCGGCTTTACTCCTCTGCGCATTATTTATTCGGCGCTTCTATTTTTATATTATTTAACTTTTTTCAGTCTGGATGAAAACTTTGCCACTTTTGCAACCCGTGTTTATGACCGGGATGCCTTATTGGCGATTAACAAGTCGTGGATGAGCTGTCGTGACGGCTGGAGCAGTTTCTCAGGGAGTCGTCCACCTCCGTTTGTCTGCTGCTCACCTGAGTGTCCCCTGCAAAGTTACAGACGTAAAAAGCGGAAAAGAGGATCTAGAGCTGGTATCCAGGTTCGCTTCAGACTGGACCGAAGACATTTTACTGGGAAGCGCGGAGCTTCTCGCTGTCTACAAACTGTTTCACTAAACTGGGAGATTGACACGTCACCTGAAGCCGGGCCAGCGCGGACCTCTACCTGCCTGTCTTCCGGATGTTTTTCAACCTGCCTGGATGGATATCATCGTGCTCACCATCACGGATCTCCTCGTCGTAAACGCTCTTCTGATGTGAGCAACTTGATCTACGTGCCGCTGTCATCAGATGTGGGGGCTGCCGAGCTGTCATCGCTACGCATGGCCCTCCTCAACGCGCGCTCCATCAGCAACAAGTCATTCGTTTTGAATGAATTGATTACGAAGGAGTCCCTGGATTTTATGTTTTTAACTGAAACTTGGCAACGAAGTTTGGACTTCGTTCATCTGCGGGAACTCTGTCCAGGTAACTGTGCCCTTCTTGCCACACCCCGTGAGGCGCGTAGAGGTGGTGGTCTTGCGGCCGTGTTCAAGGACTGTTTTTCCTGCAGACTTGTAAATCCAGCCTCGTTCTCCTCATTTGAGCTACAAATAATTAAAGTAGGCTCTTTTAAGTTGTTTTATTGCATTTTAATTTATAGACCTCCAGGCACAGCTAGTGTATTTTTATCAGAATTCACTGATTTTCTGTCCTCCATTATTAAGCTGGAGAATGTTTTGATTTTGGGTGATTTTAATTTGCACATTGATGATGTCACATGTAAGGCAGCAGCAGACTTTATATCCATCACTGACTCATTTCACTTTACTCAGCATGTGGGTAACTCCACTCATTTTAGAGGCCACACCCTGGATCTTGTTTTTTCTTTAGGCCTGGATGTGGAGGATGTTCGAGTGGAGGATTCATTTTTAAGTGATCACAAATGTATTTATTTCAATGTGTCGTTCAGTCCTGATCCTGCTCCTTCTGGCCCTTTGATCCAGAAGCGGATCATCACTGAGCACACTCATGAAGCTTTTAATTCCCTGTTTGATTTTGCCTCTTTGGATTGTGACATCATGAATGTGGATTCAGTTGTTTCTTGTTTTAACACTCATTGTAAGGAAATATTAGACACTATAGCACCTTTTAAGCGCAGCACTGTCCAGCGTACAAACTGTCCTTGGACTAATAATGAAATTCTTAGTTTGAGGAGAGCATGCCGGAAAATTGAACGTCTGTGGAAACGTACTGGACTGGTGGTTCACAGACTACATCTTAAGGAATTGATCTGCTCTTTGAACGAGATGCTTAAAACTGCCAGAGCTCGTTACTTTGCAAATCTCATCAAAACCAAAGGTCGAAATCCAAAATTTTTATTTGATACGATTAAGAACATTGTCTCTCCAGCATCTTCGTCTCAACGTGATCTCACATATGCAGATTGCAATCGTTTTTTAAATTATTTCATTGATAAAATTACCAGCATCAGGGCAAATATTTGTCCCTCACCTGCCCTTCCTCTGGCTCCTTTATCACTGACCCCTGACAAATGGTCTTTTTTTACCCCTGTTTCAACTAAGGACATCTCAGATCTTTTGGGTCATATGACACTGTCATCGAGCCCCCACGATGTCCTCCCTACGTCTCTTTTTAAAGACATTTTTAGCTGTATTGGCCCCAGTGTCGTACAAATGATAAATTCCTCTCTTCATTCTGGCACTGTCCCACACCACTTTAAATCTGCTGTCGTCTGTCCTTTACTCAAAAAACCAAACTTGGATTCATCATTGCCTGAAAACTACAGACCTATCTCCAAACTTCCCCTTCTGTCAAAAATCCTTGAGAAGGTTGTAGCACAACAGCTAAACTGCTTTTTGGAGACTGATGACTTTATGGATTCTTTTCAGTCTGGTTTTCGCAAACTTCACTCCACAGAAACTGCATTATTAAAAGTTTCTAATGATGTGTTGATGGCAGCTGATTCTGGAAACTACACTGTGTTGGTTTTATTGGACTTGTCTTCAGCCTTTGACACAGTGGATCACACTGTTTTGATCAACAGAATGAGAGAGTTTTTTGGCATTTCTGGCACTGTTTTAAATTGGTTTATTTCTTATTTATCCGAAAGGTCTTTTACTGTTTTTATGAACAATGTTCACTCTGATGTTGCGCGGCTGTCTTGTGGGGTACCCCAAGGTTCAGTTTTGGGCCCGATCCTCTTTTTATTGTATCTACGCCCTTTAGGTTTTATTTTGAAACGTTACAGTAATGTATCTTATCACTTGTATGCTGACGACATCCAGCTGTACTGTTCTTTTCGAACTTCTGAGTTCCATAAATTGACTGAACTCAGAAACTGTCTGTTGGATATCAAATCATGGCTGAACGACAATTATCTACAGTTAAATGCAAATAAAACAGAGACTCTTATCATTGCCCCGGATGATAAAATCCAAATTATCCAACAGCATCTTACGTTTTTAAATCTTTCAGTAAATAAGAACATCAGAAATTTGGGTGTCGTCTTTGATAGTTCTTTATCTTTGGACAGTCATTGTAAAGTGTTAGTTAGAAATTGTTTTTATCATCTAAGAAACATTTCGAAATTACGAAGTATTGTATCACAGAAGGAACTGGAGATGATTGTTCATGCTTTTATTTCGTCTCGGTTAGATTACTGTAACAGTCTTTTAATGGGTCTGAACAAATCTTCTTTAGCTCGACTTCAGTCTGTGCAAAATGCTGCAGCAAGGCTGCTAACTAGAACCAATAGAAGAGCCCATATCACTCCTGTTCTGGCCTCCCTGCATTGGCTCCCCGTGCATTTCAGGAGTCATTTTAAAATTTTGGTTTTAACTTTCAGGGCATTGCATGGTCAGGCTCCCAAATATTTATCGGACCTTTTGAAGCCTCTCCGTCCCACCAGGACTTTGAGATCTTCAAATCAAATGCTACTGATGGTACCAAGAACGTATTTTAAAACACGTGGAGACAGAGCATTCCAAGTGGTGGCCCCGAGGCTTTGGAACGCTCTCCCTCTGTCACTGCGCAGCTCAGACTCTATCGACTCTTTTAAAAAAGATCTTAAAACGTATTTATTCAGACTGGCTTTTAATTAAATTTTATGTATTTTTTCTTTTTATTCTTTTTATTTTTGCTTGTGAAGCACTTTGTGATGTCATTGTCTGTGAAAGGTGCTATATAAATAAAGTTTACTTACTTACTTACTTACTTCTACAGAGGTGCCATAGAAAGTGTCCTGACAAGCTGCATCACTGTGTGGTTTGGTGCATGTACTGCATCCTGCCGCAAGAGCCTCCAGCGCATCGTGAGAGCAGCTGAGAAGATCGTCGGCACCTCCTTCCCCTCACTGCAGGACTTACACAGCAACCGCCTCACTCGGAAAGCCCTCTGCATGGCAGGTGATCCCACACACCCACTACACAGCTGCTTCAGACTGCTGCCATCAGGGAGGAGACTGAGAAGTCTCCAGGCTCGAACCAGCAGACTGAGAGACAGCTCTGTTCATCAGGCAGTCAGGATGCTAAACACTCTGCCTGCTCTGCCTCCCCTCCCATTTGAACTGCCTTAACACAAAAAACTTTCTCACACATTACCACACAACACAAAGATTTTAACACTGGACTCTGTGTCATCAAACGGGTTATTCACTAAACTCTCGGTCATGTGCTCATTCAGTTTGCACTACTTCTCATATTTGCACTAATGTTTGTATTACATCACTGCCTATAGTCATACTACTGTTTACATTCACTGTTTACATACTACTGTTTACATTCAATGTTTACATTTATTAATACTGTTTACATTTATTACTACTGTTTACATTTATTACTACTGTTTACATTTACACTACTTTTATATCTACACTACTGCTGATACATATACAGTATTCTCTGACCAGCCTTATTTAAGGATGCCCAATGTGCCTTACTGCATATGCCACTTTTGCCTCTATACCAACATCAACTACTACCTCATACATATACTGTGTACATTAACTCATATGCTGCTTTGCCACTCTTTGCAAATGTCAATGCTAGAACCTTCAGTTTATTTTATAGATATACTTTTTATACTACTATGCAAAAACTCAGGACAGTATTACACTTTTATTATTTCATTTTATGCTTATGTTCATTAAATGTTTAGTGTTTTAGTTTTAGTTTTAGTTTTAGTGTTGGTGTAAATTTTCATACTTTTATACTATGCAAAAACTCAGGACAGCGTTACACTTTTGCTATTTTGTGCTTATGTTTGTTAAATGTTTCAGTGTTTTAGTGATTGGATGGTTACTGTTGCACCGAGGGACTGAGAAAAACGCAATTTCAATCCTGTGTATGTCCTGTACATATTGCAGTTCTGACAATAAAGTTGACTTTGACTTTGACTTGACTTTGACTTAAAAGTGCTTTTCTATCTTATCAAGATACTCAAAGTGCTTCACACTACAATCTGTGCCTTCATTAACCCATTTATATAGCACTCTACTACTGTATTTCTGTTTACAAAATAATTATACTTTGTATAATAATAATAATAATAAGAATTCATACACTGATGGGACACACATTGAAGGCAATGAGGAGTTCAGTGTCTTGCCCAGGGACACTTCGGTATGTGACTGCTGGTAGATTTGAATCCCCAACTCTTGCAGTGGAGGACAACTGCTCTTACCACTCATCCACAGCCTCCCCTTACTGAATAAAGTTGCTAGGTGGAATACTCACTAAATATAACAACAATGTAAATTGGCAACACTGGCTTGACTACTGGTCAGCAGTCTTGTTTCTATAGAAACAGCCTTTGCCATTTAACGTGATTTTCCTGCTGTTTGGCCCAGGGTGGAGATTTGCATCACAAAAGATACATAACAAAATAAGGAAGAAACTATTAGAAATGTATATAATTCAAACATGTCTTGTTCAAAAACTGTAAGGCATATAAAAACTTTTTTTTAACAGTAACTGAAGGGAAAGATTAGTTCTCACTCATGTCCAATGTCACATTTTCACATTGCTTTGTCAAAGATACGACACGTAAAAAATTCTGCCTATCACCATGATCAGTAAGACATTGTTAGGAAAAGGAATCATTTATCTGTAGCTCACTGAAACTGTTTAAATATTACTACAATTCTTGATAGCAACATCAAAAACAAACATTTTTAAATTAATAAAAATAGCTATTCATCAGAAGTGAGTGAAATGACTGAAGCAGAGTGAGAGAGTAAAATGTAATGCAAATGGCAGAATCATCCTTGTCCAGTCTGGTCACACCTTCCCTCAAATTACATTAATTATTATGCTTCAGTGCTTTGTTGCAGCCCTAAATCAGACTAAATTATGGGTGCACATCTACCTACCTTTAAAGGGGCAGATATAATAAGATTTATTCTTCTTTCTGCTACCTTTCGTTTTTTTAATAGTTTGTACATTATCATTTATGGGATTGTCTTGTATTGTTTCTTTTGTAAAAAAAAATGAACAAATTTAACATAAACATAAACCTATGACTGAACAAACTGTGACAGGCACAGACAACATAATCCCACTCCTTGTATGTCACCCTTTCATCATCTTTGTTTCAAACATTGCATGACATCTTCCCCAGTCAATCAGATTTCACT
This sequence comes from Garcialebias charrua, assembly GCA_038048925.1. Taxonomy (NCBI): domain Eukaryota; kingdom Metazoa; phylum Chordata; class Actinopteri; order Cyprinodontiformes; family Rivulidae; genus Garcialebias; species Garcialebias charrua. The sequence goes on from JBBPBX010072059.1 coordinate 12,741, forward strand.
TCAAAAGACATTCCATTTCTCTTTATCTTTAGTTTTACCCATTCATCCTTCCATTGTTTTCCCTTGTTCCGAAGTTGGGTCGCGGTGGCAGCAGCATGAGCAGGGAGGCCCAGACACAACCAGCTCTTCTGGGAGGATTCCAAGGTGTTCCCAGTCCAATCAAGAGACATATTCTCTCCAGTGTGTCCTGGGTCTTCCCCAGAATCTCTTCCCAGTTGGACATGCTTGAAGCACCTCCCTAGGGAGATGCCCAGGAAACATCCTTACCAGATGCCCGAACCATCTCAACTGGCTCCTTTCGATGTGAAGGAGCAGCTGTTCTACTCCGAGTCTCTCCCAGATAACTGAACTTCTATCTCTAAGGGAGAGTCCATCTACTCTTTGGATAAAACTTATTTCAACTGTCTGTATCCACAATCTGGTTCTTCTGGTCACTACCCAACGTTTGTGGCCATAGGTGAGGGTAAGACTGTAGAACAAGGGGTAAACAGAGAGCGTTGCCTTACAGCTCAGCTCCCTCCTTACCACAACAAACGGGCACAGAGTCCACAATACTGCAGATGCCACATTAATTCATCTGTCAGTCTCATGCTCCATTCTTCCCTCACTCATGAACAAATCCCCAAGATACGTGAACTCCTCCACTTGAGGCAGAATCTCACTCTCAACCTGAAGAGAAAAATCCACCATTTTCCAAATGAAAATCTATGGTCTCACATTTGGAGGTGCTGAGTCTCCTCCCAGCTGCTTCACACTAGGCTGCAAACTATTTAGTTTTATTTAGCCTTAGGATTATGGAATAATGAGGCTACAAAACCAGACTTCCTATGCCCCTGGCTGCACCGAGAAAATCTGTTCTTGAAGTTATGAATAGAATCAGTAACAATGGGCAGCCCTGGTGGAGTTCAACTTCCACCCTGAAGGGGTCTGACTTACTCCAGGCAATACGAACTGATCCCTCACACCACTTGTATAAGGACTGAACTGCCCATAGCAATGGGCCCCCATCCCATATTCGCAGAGCACCCCCACAGTGTACCCCAAAGAACATGGTTGACCACCTTCTCCAAATCTACAAAACACATGTAGACTGGATGGGCAAACTCCAATGACTCCTCAAGGACTCTAGTGATAGTAAAGAGCTGGTCTATTGTTCCATGGCTAAGACAGAACCCACATTGTTCCTCCTGGATCTGAGGTTCAACCAATGAATGATCTGATTCACTTCACAAGTACCCCTGAATAGACCAGGAAGGCTAAGGGGAGTTATGCCCCTATAATTTGAACACACCCTCTGGTCCTCCTTCTTGAAGAGGGGGGCCACCACCCCAGTCTGGCAATTCTGTGGCACTTCCCTCAATGTCAGTGATGATTGGTTGCAAAGGCATTACAACAAAAGTAGCCCCACAACATCCAGAGTCTTAAGGAATCCAGGGCAAATCTGATCCACCCCTGGAGCCCTGAAGCTATAAACTTTTTAACAACCACAGCAACTTCTGCCATGTTTATGGACAGACAAGCGCCAAGGTCCTTCAACTTGGCTTCCTCCATGGAAGATGTACCAGTGGGTTTGAGAAGGTCTGAGAAGTTTTCCTTCCACACCCTGATGATATCACTGGTTAAGGTCAACAGCACCACACCTTCACTGAACATAGTAAAGTGCAACTGTCCCCTCCTCAGCCACCTGAAGGTTTGCCAGAATTTTCTCAGAGCTGATTGAGAGTCTCTGTCCAAGGCCTCACCGAACTCCTCCCACATCTGAGCATTTGCCTCAGCAATGGCCAAGGCTGTGGCCCACTTAGCCCTCTAGTACTCCTCAGCTGCCTCTGGATTCCCACCAGCCAACAAGGTCTCATAGGACTCTTTCTTCAGCATGACAGCCTCCCTAACCCAGGGTATCGACCACAGAGTTTGTGGATGGCCATGACAAGAAGAACCGACAACCTTGTGGCCACAACTCAATGCACCATCTTCAGCAATTGAGGCACAGAACATGGCCCTCTTGGACTTAATTTCCACCACCTCAGCTAGGATGTGGTTAAAGCTCTCCCAGAGACGTGAGTTGAAGATTTTTCTGATGGGTTTTTCTCCCAGGCGTTCCCAGCAAACACTCCTTACACATTTGGGTCTACCAGTTCTGTCCAGCATCTTCGCCCACCATCTGATCCAACTCACTACCAGGTGGTGATTATGACAGCTCAGCTCTTCTTTTCACCCAAGTGTCTAAAACAAATAGTCACAAATCAAATGACATAATTAGAAAGTATATCATGGATCTATGATATAGGGTGTCCTGGTGTCAAATGCACTTATGGACATCGTTATGTTCGAACATGGTGTTTGTGATGAACAAACCATGACTAGCACAGAAGTCCAACAACAGAATACCAGTTGGGCTCAAATCAGAGAGGCTATTCCTCCCAGTCATGCCCCTCCAGACCACACTGTCATTACCCATGTGAGCACTGAAGTCCCCCAGCAGAATAAAGGAGTACCTAGCTGGAACAACTTCCAGCACTCCTGTTAAGGACTCCAAGAAGGCTGGACACTCTTAACTGTTGTTGTAGGCACAAACAACCATAGGTGGCCATCCGCCCACTCAAAGTCTCAGGGAAGCTACCATCTCTCATTTAACAAAAAACTTGCAACACACATGCACCAAGACGGGGGGATAAGACTAGATCCACATCAGATCAACATCTCTCATCATGGGCAACTCTAGAATGGAATAAAATTCAGCCCGTCTCAAGGACATTGGTTCCGGAACCAATGCTATGCGTCAAGGTGAGCCCAACAGTTTATAGTTGGCACCACTCAACTTCATGCATGAGCTCAGGCTCCTTCCCTGCAAGAGTGGTTACATTCCATGTCCCAAGAGTTGATAAGCCAGGGTCAGAGTGCCAAGTCCCCCACCTTCTGCCACTGTCCATGGTGGCATGCACTCGACTTGTATGACCCCTCCTGCAGGGTGGTGGGCCCACAGGAAAGAAAACCCATGTTGTTTGTTCAGGTTGAGCCCAACGAGACGCCATGGGTAGAGACCCAGTCACCAGATGCTTGCCAACGATCCCCTCCCGCAGGCCTGGCTCCAGGGAGGGGACCCAGGAACCCACGTCTGGGCAAGAAACACTGATCTCATTGCTGTTTTCTGTCCATAAGAGTTTTCAAAATTGCTTTTTGTCTTGCCTGTTACCTAGGACCAATCTGCGTTGGGAGAATCTACCAGGGGCAATCACAATCACCCAAACAGCATAACTCCTAGGATCATTCAAGTGCACAAACAACCCCGTCATGATAAGGTTAAGGTTATAGGTTAAGCAAAAAGGTTATGAAAATGTGTCAAAGGCTATCTACAAGCTAATAGCAGAATGGTAGCTAAAAAGCTAAAAGTAGAAGTATGGTAGTTAAAAGCTAAAAGTGGAAGAATGGTTGTTAAAAACTAAATGTAGCAAAGGGCTACCCAAAATTTTGAATAAGCAAAAAGGTAGCTAAAACTAAAAGTAGCACAAGAATACTAAAGTGGATAAATCTAAAAAAGTTAAGTCAGTCAGGTCCTCTGGACGTTCAAAAAAAAAAGAAGTAGAAATGTTTCGTCTTTCATCCGAAAGACTTCTTCAGTCTGAGGAGGTGTATTCAGCTCAGTCTTATAATAGCACCTTCTCATTGTGGATCAACCAGTTTGCTGCTGACAGCCAAAACTAGCTGTTCACATGATTAAGGAGGACCATCAGCACAACAATGGAACTAAAAAAGTTAATTCTGGTCCTCTGGACATTCAACAAACAAAACAAAACAAACAAACAAACAAACAAAAAAGTAGAAACGTTTCATCCGAAAGACTTCTTCAGTCCACAATGAGAAGGTGCTATTTATAAGACTGAGCTGAATACAGCTCCTCAGACTGAAGAAGTATTTCGGATGAAAGACGAAATGTTTCTACCTTTTTGTTTGTTTGTTTGTTTGTTTGTTTAATGTCCAGAGGACCAGACTTAAATTTTTTTAGATTGTTCTATCTGGATTATTGAGTATACATCAGGATAAAGTAGATCAAGTTTGCTTAAGCAGAGTTAAAAGGGAACATTGTTTCTGCATAAGTTAAAGAGACCTCAATGCATTTCTGCAAAGAAATACTTGGCTATATATAGTATTTATTATTTTTGAAACGTGTAAAAGTTACAAAAACACAAAAAAGTAACACATCAAGTTACGTTAAAAAGAATTGTGGCAAATACTACTAAAAAAACAAAGGGGAAAATGTTAAATCAACATTCACACACTTGATGTTTAATGCAGATCTATAATGACTGAAAACCTTTGAAGTAGAAACTGTAGGAGTTGTTTTAAGATGGCATATCCATTTTATTTTCCTGCTTGAACTAGCTGTTAGGTCATCAATTTAGTCCAGACTAAACTGTTTTCTCCCAAAAATTTCCACAGAGCTGTTTATAACAGGTAAGAGTTTATTGCGCATACTCTTTTCAATAAATGAAAATGCAAAATAGGGTGAGAAGCTCGGTCATCCGGGAGTAGAGCCGCTGCTTCTCCACATTGAGAGGAGCCAGTTGAGGTGGCTCAGGCATCTGGTTAGGATGCCTCCTGGACGCCTCCCTGGTGAGGTGTTCCGGGCACGTCCCATCGGGAGGAGACCCAGAGGAAGACCCAGGACACGCTGGAGGGACTATGTTTCTTGACTGACCTGGGAACACCTTGGGATTCCCATGCGGCTGGGGAGAGGGAAGTCTGGGCCTCCCTAGGCTGCTAACCCCCGCAACCCGACCTTGGATAAGTGAAAGAGAATGGATGGATGGATGAAAAGGCAAAAAGACAAAAAACTATATCTTCAAAACTATCTGAACTGTTGATTTGAGGATACATACATTTTTAACACAACAACATAAACATACATTTAGTTTGAATTTAAAGGTTCAGTGTGTAGTTTTGTATTGCAGTCTGTAACTTCTCTAACAATATTTTTTTAACATATTTCTTCACTCTGTCACTATCTCCTGACAGACTGACGTTAGACAAAGTAATCTCTGAAAAAAAACTATAGTCCCCTTGCTTCTCTATCAGCATTTATAAAAACACAGAGTGACCTGCGTCCTTAACCAGCCAATAAAAACAGAGCTTCTCACTTCTCATGCTCCCAACCCACGGCCCCCCACCCCCCTGTCAGCCCGCAGCGGCCGCGGCACGTTCTCATTCAAATAATTGCAAAGCGATCCAAAACAGTTTTGTATGTGACACAAATGTATTAAATTCCCCTTCTTCATCCCTTTTCTGGACTTTTTATTTTTTTGCCAAAAGTCAAATAATCGCTTCCTCCTCGCTCCGCTCTGCTCCCTCCGCTGACTGGAATGAATGAGGAAATGACATTTTCACGAGCGAATTAAACTAGGGTTCAACGTGGCTGCCC
>JBBPBX010072063.1:0-18155 GCA_038048925.1 Garcialebias charrua
GGACGTCTTTATGAAGAAGCAGCAGTTGAAATGTGTCCGTTAACATTTGCAGCCGTTGGTCTTTGGTGCAATGACGCAATGTCGCCACCAGAGGTCAGGGCATTCATGCAGCTCCGTTCCTTTTCTTTGTCATCAAGTTCGACTTTGTCATCGAGTTCGACTGTCACTTCCACCTCTTCTTTACAGCATTAATGAATTCGTTGTACTGCTAGTGTGTAGTCAGTTTTAATGGAAATCTTCTTATTACACTTCACTTTCGTTGTCACTGACACCAACACTACCGTCGAACTAAAAATACAACATAAACTTGAGTGAGACGGTGTCATGAATACAATCTTGACATTAAAATGATATAACATATAAATACCTCGCTGGCTGACCCTTCCTTTTGAGGTAGAAATGAGAGTAATAAAGAACTTCTTAAACTTAAATTACTTTTGTACAGCTACTTGCTAATATCATGTCTTCATAGCAGTACGTACAACTTCTTTCTTTGGTTGCCTAGCAACATGCTGGAAAGCACTTCCTACTTTTGCCTTTCAAAATAAGAGTCATAATAACAAAAGAGTGTGCACAATACAAAATAAAACATGTAAACTAAAACTATGGCAGTAAAAATTATTATTATAAGTAAGTTTAAGGCGTACTATCTCCAGAGGGTCATTCGTAACGCTTTGGAGGCAACCGGAATGACTCCAGGTGTCAGCCTCAAAGACTTCTGGAGAAAATACAACATCCACGATGCTGTGCTGAACATTGATCACTCCTGGAATCGTGTGACTCAGAACAACCTGAGCGGCGTGTGGAAGAAGGTGTGTCCACAGCTTGTTCAACAGGTACACGATTCCAGGGAATTTGACAATGTCATTGAGGATGTTGTGAGGATGGGCAGGTCACTGGACCTCGAGATGGACGTGGATGATGTCCAAGAGCTTCTGGGATCAACAGGAGAGGAGCTGTCAGTGGACGACCTCATTCTCCTCGACAGGCACGTCCCGGCTGAGGAAGGGGAGCAGGCCAACCCTAACCCACCCAAGACCTTCAGCCGGCAGGAGTTGGCATTGGCTTTCAAGGAGTTCCACAGCGGCTTGGCCCGGTTAGAGAGGCAGGACGAAGATGGGGAGAGGTTTGAGAGGGCTCGAAGAGTCATCTTGGGCGGGCTTGCGTGTTATCAGCAGATCCTGGACGAGAAGAAGCAAGAGGCTGTGCAGAGCAGCATGTTAAGGTTTGTCACCAAGGTCTCTGCAGCTCCTCCAGGATCTGCTGGTGCACCAGAAGATCCAACACCAGCCAGTCCTCTTGCAGCAAGCCCGGATGACTCCATGGACAGCTCACCCTCTCCCCAGTAAAAGACGCCTCCCCTCTCCGCCTCCCCTCTCCCTCCCTCCAGGTACAGTACTGTAATGAATTGTTATTTTTATTTTTCTGAGTTGTGTCACGTTACACACAGTAACTTCATCTGTTAATCAATTTGTATCTGCTTATGTTCACAGCCTGCTGCTCCTCCTCCTCCTCCTCCACCTCCTCTCCACCAGCTCCACCATCCCATCACTGACCTGTCCACCTTCACATACCAGCACAGAATCATGTGAAAGGTACAGCAAAGACATGTCAATGTTTTTTCCTGTAGTTTTTGTTTTATGCTACATCTACTGTACTGTAAACATCACCGCTCTCTCGACAGCCTCCAAAGCGTCACGCCCCCTTGGTCCATCAACACATGTGCACCACACCACACAGGTAAGGAGAAGTTGTTGTTGTCTGTGTTTTCATTCTTTGCAGATGTTCACGTCTGTGTGTGGGTTTAAACAGAACCACCTGTTGCTCTTGCCTCATGGACCAGGCTATGGAAGTGAACTTCCACCTGTTGCTCTTGCCTCATGGATGGATGTGTGTCCACTCTGTCCTGCCTGCCTGCCTGCCTCTCTCTCTAGCACCTCTCCATCATTGCACCACACCAATCAGGTTAGGACAAGATGTTTGTCATCTTCAGGTCTTCACAGGCCCACCTGTAAGTGCACATGTTCACTTTTGTGTTTTTGTAATGTCTTCACAGCTCACATCGTGGACTTTCCTCATGGATGGATGTGTGTCCACTCTGTCCTGCCTCTGTCGTCCAGGACATCAGTCCTGCCTGTCTCTGGTGTCCTTCCATCTGCCTCCATCCATCACCTGTGTCAACACCTGCATGTATGACTGCTGCAAAAACAAACAAAAAAACACCTGTTCTGATGGACAGAACTGCTCACATCAGGACCACACCGCTGAGCCCACACCTGGCCTAAAATGCTCCCATCATTCATGGTTGATTCATGGTTGAGCACTGGCTAAGCAGTTCCATCTGATCCAGGTTTGAACTTGAGAAAAACATCAGTGTCTACCTACACTTCAGTCAAAGTAAGGACATTTTGTTTCTTTCCAAAAAAGCTAAGTCTGGTCCTCTGGACATTCAAAAAACAAAACAAAACAAAGCAAAAAAAAAAACTGTAGAAACGTTTCGTCTTTCGTCCGAAAGACTTCCTCAGTCTGAGAAGCTGAGTTCAGCTCAGTCTTATAAATAGCACCCTCCCACAGTGGATCAACCAGTTGGCTGATGACAGCCGAAACCAGCTGCTCACATGATCAAGGAGGACCATCAGCCTGACGATGGATCGTTAACACCCTGATGGTTGTTTGCTATTCACAGAGGGCTGAGTGATACTAGCAATAACAGCATTGTAAGTGGGGGACAGTTGAACCCGGAGGCCTCCACCTCTGTTTAATGATGGATGGTTTCTTTTCACAAAGATGGCCTCCTTTACTCCTCTCTCAAACAATGGTTTGAGAGAGGAGGATTTTTCTACCTGGATTATTGAGCATGCATCAGGGTATTTTGTTTCCTTGTTTCCTTTTTCTGCTGCTAGCTTTTTTAGAGTTCATGGACTTTTTCATGCACATGGACTGCACACCAACACCACATGGACTGCACTGGTTTCAAAAACATGATGGTTGCAACATGTTAACAGCTGCTGCTCAAAGAGAAGTGTTCATGTTTCATGGTTGACATGTTTTTGCTGCTGCTGGATGCATGGATGAATGGATGGGAGTTCCGGCTGATTTGCTGCATTTTGATGTTGACAGCTGCTGCTCAAAGAGAAGTGTTCATGTTTCATGGTTGAACTCATTTGCAGATTATGGCTGAGAACTGTTCAGGAAGAGATTTGTATTTTGTATGCTTTGTCTGTGCTGAAAAAAACATTTCAGTACAGTACAGTACTGTACCTGTACATGCTGTACTGGTTTTGTGTGTTTATGGATGAATGTGTGGTATAATGTGTTATCTAAGTGTTTGTAAATAAAGTTCTGTGCATGTTTATGGCACAGGATGTCCGCTTGTTCATTCTCAAAGTGGCCAAAGTAGTCCTGCCCCTTTGAATGTTCCCCTTTGTGTAAAATGCAAAGTTCTTGAAATATTAAACTAGACTTCCGGTTTGATTTTAATAAATAAAATCCCTTGAAACCAGATAGATTGCAGAATTACTCCCTTTTGTTTCGCTCATTAAGCAAAGTACAGGTTAATTTTTAGTTGTATTCATAAATTTAAATATTTCTTTATTCGTAGTGCTATAGTGAGAAGAAAACAATCTATTTTCACCTTTATTTTGAAAATTGTAAACAGTACTTCCGGTTTATTATAGCAGTCACTGGGCAACTTGACACTTCTGACCCGATCCTTGTGAGATAATCGACGTGGGAATCAGAGCTGCTAGTTTACAGTACGCATGCGCGAGCGATGCTAGTCTTCGGCTTTGGGCTCGCGCAGCTTTGTGCTAATTCTTCTCAGTGTAAGAAGGAGAAAAGTTCTTTTTGAGGCATTACTCAAGATGTCTCCCTCTAAACAGCTGCTCTAACCGGGTCAGAGATGGCCGCAGACGTCGATAAAAGGAGCCCGGACTCCAATGGGCACCCGGCCACGGGCTCCGGGTCGTGGTTCTCCAGGGGGACGTGGACCTTGCTGGTGGTCTGCGCTGTGCCGCTTCTAGCGTTTGGGATGAAGCACTATCAAGATGTCCAGCTGCTCAAACGTCACGTAAGATCCACATCTGGAATGCTCGTTTCGTGCCTCAGGGCGTCATTTATGAAGAACACTTCTGTGAGCTGCTGGTGCGTTTAATGACCTGTGGTTGTAGGCAGGGCCGGATTAACAACCCCAGGGGCCCCTGGGCACCGAAGCTCACAGGGCCCCCCCCCCCGTAACCTAACACCCATTTTACTATATATATATATATATATATTGTATTGACTACTACTATATACTACTGTATTGACTGTATTGTATATATAATACTACTGTATTGACATCATTCAGCAGCAAATCCCATCCATCCATCCATCCATCCTTCATCAGCAAATGATGTCAAACATGAACACTTCTGAAAGAGCAGCAGCTACTGCATTGACATCAATCAGCAGCAAACCAGTAGCAAATCACATCCATCAGAAACATGTTGCAACCATAGTGACACCAGTGCCTTGGTGTGCAGTCCATGCCCACGTGCATGAAAAACAAGTCCATGAGCTCTAAGAAAGCTCGAAGCAGCAGAAAAAGAAAAAGAATTCCCTTACTTTGATTGAAGTGTAGGTAGACAGTCTGTATGATGTTTTTCTCAAGTTCAAACCTGGATCACATGGAACTCAACCATGAATGATGGGGAGCATTTGAGGCCAGGTGTGAGTTCAGGTGTTCTGTTGGGGAGGTCAGCTGCATCCACTTCTCTGCTGTTCCCTGGGACTGCCACCTTTCTTTCTCCTGAGGTGAGACCACCTCACCTCAGGCTGTTTGCAGTCACACATTCCTCATACAGCTCATCCATACATGTTTAGCCTGCCAAAAGGTGTTAAAAAATTCATTAGTGACACATAGCCTAGGTTATGTAGTGATAAATAAATGGAAAAACGTGTATTGTTTATATTTATAAATTTAGCATTGTAGTATGTAAACTACATTTTGAAATGTATTTATTAATTACCTATATGAACTGTGATTTTTTTAAAGATGGACAAGGTTGTATGTTTGCATAGTGTAAAGTAAATGTATTTATTTTTATTTTATTTATTAAAATTCATTCATTTCACTAAAACAAAGTCAACAACTCAATAAAAAATAAAAAACATACATTCAAAATAAAATGAAAGGCAGCAGATGAAGAATAATCTNTGTTTTTGCAAACAAAATGATAAAATCACTTTAATTTTGCTTTAAAAGTGATTTTGAACTTCAAGCCGTGTTTAATCGTGGGAAATCCGATTACACACGAACGCACCATCTGTGACGTAACACTGGGCAGAGGGCTCTGGTCTCTTTAATAGTGGACCATTTAAAACTGGATGAATTTATCAATCTATGTGAAGATTTGAGCTATTTGTCTTCATTTTGGGAAGCAGAAAATAGTTTGGGTGATGGAACAAGAAACAACAGGATCTAATTTAGGTCTGATGCTGTAGCAGACTTACCTTCATGTCGAGCTGCTCACACCCACGCACTGTGAAAAGCCCAGAGCTCTGCCTCTCACTACGTGACAGATGGTGCATTCATATATATATACATATATATACATATCGTGTAATCGGATTTCCCATGATTAAACATGGCTTGAAGTTCAAAATCACTTTTAAAGCAAAATTAAAGTGATTTATCATTTTGTTTGCAAAAACGAACATATTTAAATGATAAAATATATATATTTTGAGCAATTTTATGAAAAGTAAAAAATCATGTCAGTGGGGCTTTAATATTGTCACGCTTCCTATGTCCCTCCATGGATTCAAGCGTTTTTTTAAGTCTATTGACTTCACTTTTCAATTCCACCACCTGTCTCATGCAGATTCTCTATTTCATCTGAGATTAAAGATAGCCCATTCTCAGTCTCTGAAACCCTTAATGTGGCTCGGTCAAATTCTGCTCTCAGGCCTGCAGTGGAATTAGCCAGTTTTGCTCAGACCGCCTGCAATTTGCTCTTAATGAAATTAAAATCATCCGTCAGATCTCCTTTTATTAGGCATGTTGTTGGTTGGAGTGTGCATGTTTCTTCGGTTCGATCCAGTGTGTGTGTACTCACAGTGAACTGGTTTGCAGCGGTAGGTATGTAGATGGTGTACTGTTTCTCAGACGCTGCTTCTACATTAACCGGACTGGCCTCAGCGTTTCTCCTCAGCTCCTCCAGAGCCAGTCGGACCGCCAGGTACTTCGACAGGTGATCCACTGTAGCGTTGCCAGATGTCTTTATGTAGCGAGGGACAAACTCCACACTTTCATCCAGTGAAGAACAGTCATGTAAATGAATGCACATAACTAGACGTGAATGCACTTTAAAATAATAATATATACTGTATATATATTTAAAGGTCACATTAAATATTCAATAATTAGAAATATTTGCAGAAAACACATTTCTGTGTGCCTACTTGTTATGACCATCATCTTTTTCCATCAAAGTGGGATGAGGCCTAAACACTAATTCTATTTCGCTGGTGCCCCCATCTATTACAGAGTCTCCGACCCCGTTCTCTGCAGTATTATCCATGTCCAAACCGCTGTCATCGCTCGTCTTGGTGCGCTTGATACTTGGGCCTGCCTCCTAGAGAAAGATTTCCCGTTTTTAAGATCCTGAATGTGTTTGTGGTCCTTGAGTGTAACTATGGCTCACTGGAAACATAGCAACTGTTTGATTCTTGGCTATGTTACGTATGTTAGCTTCCTGCAAAATGGAACGCACCTGGTTACTGTGGACAGAAGCGTTGCTACAGTGGGAGGAGTCTCCATTGTCCTCAGCTCCGCTACCGTTCTCAACCGTGTGTCTCTTGCCACGCTGCAATCTAACAACAACAAACCTCCATCAATTTTCAGTTAGCAAACACTTTACATGCATTTGTCATATTTGTGGCGTGTTTACCTGGTCATAGCCTGTATCTTGAGCCCCTCTTCTATACTGTGGGACAAGGCCTGCTGATTGTTGTGTTTGCTAATGCGGGCCAAAACTCTCTCTTGGTGTGCTTCGTACTCATCACGGCTGGGATAAATCTTACCTAAAATTGTAAAAAATTAGTTTTAAGTCCGAGGCTCAGAAGTGACATTTTTGTGCCATTTACTAGCTGACTAGCTAAAACTCCAAGATTTTTCTAATGGTCTTGACCTTAATTTAAAAAAAAAATTAAATAAATTTTTTTAACTATAGAAAATAGTTGCATAATGTTGTCTTGAACTATTTCGTTGCAGTTCTGATTCTATTTGATCAAATTTGATGTAATAAAAGGCAACTTGAAAATGTCTCTTCAGTGTTGCTATTGGACTACCATGGTAGTCTTAAAGGTTCAGTATGCAGTTTCTGTAGAACTGCAGCACTTAGAAATATTTTCAACAGGCAAAGCATTCTGATCCCTCCCCCTCAGAGCCATATGTGGCTCTGCCCCCTTGTGGTCTGTTGAATTTCAAATTCAAGCTCTGTTTTTATTGGCTGATTCAAATTCAAGCTCTGTTTTTATTGGCTGGTTACAAACTCTGTTTTTATTGGCTGGAAAATGGCGGGTCACCTTTTCTTTTTAGAAATGCTTATTTACCACCTGGAGAAGCAAGGGGACAATATTTTTTTTAAATTTTTTTCAGAGATTACCTGGCTAACATCAGTCTGTCAGGAGGTAGTGACAGAGTGAAGAAATATGTTCATAAAAAAAGCTACATACTGAAGCTTTAAACTTTGATGTGTGTGTGTGTGTTTGCTACCAACTGCCAATCTCAGCCGTCATGTCTGGGTCATGTGACGGTCTACAGTTAAGAAATGGACCAAGTGAGGATTAGGGCAGGGAGTCAGCCTCCAAACACTACTTCAATAGTGGATTCAGGTCTACATAACCATCTCGTCTTAATTGTACAAATGTACAAGAGCAAAGTTTTATGGCTGCAAAACACAAGTTAAACAATATGGCACATTACGGTACATGCCTGCTAACAAACTACTACACAGAGTCTATAGCAATTGAGCAATTGCAAGGACAAGCAAACTTGTGTATCCTTTGAGGAGAGATGACAATATTACGCAAAAAGCTGTCTAGTGATGGCACAAATGTGTATACAGTTTCATGAAATTAGATCGGAAGGTTTGGACAAGCAAAGACCTTGTTCTATTTCATCCCTCCTAACTGCCAGAGGGCGGTGCTGAACGCACTGAATGTTCCCTTTGCGCATGCAATATCAACCATGTCACACGTGTGAACGGATAGCTAATCAGAGGCTATACAGTATAGCCTAGCATCATCCACGACTCTGCTCCTTTTTCTTCTCGCGCGCAGTTCAATCCTGGGCTTAGCCCCTTGGATCTTTCTACCGTCGCCGAAGGCCCGACAGCCCACTGGCTGGAGCAGCGTTTCGCCCTCCGAGAGGCTGTGACAGTTTAGCCTTTGTTTAAGGTATTTCTCCCGTTCGTTGGAGACTACGACGGCTTTTCGCCTCTCTTTCAACTTACAGCGTTTGACTACAGGTAGTCCCCGACTTACGAGCGCTCTTACATACGAGGTCCCGGACTTACGAGCTGGCGAACGAGCAGTAAATTTGTAAAAAATACAGCACTTTTTTGTGTTTTTAGATGAAAGTGTGTTAGCTAACCGTTTGGAAACACGTTTCTGAGCATGTTTATGAAGTAGTATGAATGTTTTTGATGAAAAACGAGTGTTCGTAGTAGCGCTAGCATAAATGTTCCAACTTACGAGCGAAAATCCGGACTTACGAGAACACGTGTTTCTTGTTCCGACGTACGAATTTCCGGTTTACGAGCAACTCATAAGTACGGAACTCGCTCGTAAGTCGGGGACTACCTGTACTGTGTGTTTGAAATTCAACACTGGTGAGTAGTTTTTCTCTTATTTTACCTGGGCTACCGGCGTTTCCCACTTGTGGAGTTAGCTATCGCGTGTGGGAGCAACACGTAGTGGTCTACTTCGGTTTGCCTTCGTTAGCGGTTTTGCCCGCTTTTATGCAACTACCAAGTGTGTGGGATTCAACACGAGAGTAGTCTTACTTCTGCTCGCCTTGGTTAGCAGCTTCGCCCACTTTTGCGGCGATTACCAGATGTGTAAGACTCAGGTGAGTAGTCTACTTTCGTTTTCCTTGGTTAGCGGTTTCACCCACTTTTATGCGACTACCAAGTGTGTGGGATTCAACACGTGGGTAGTCTTAACTTTGTTTGCCTTGATTGCGGCGCCGTCGCCTTATCTAAGCAATGACCATCTGTGTGAAATTTACATGCGAGTGGTCTACTTGTGTTTGCCTTGGTGGTCTACTTGTGTTTGCCTTGGTTAGCGGCTTCACCCGAAGCAACTACAGTGTGTGAGACTCAAACGTGAGTAGTCTTACCTTTGTTTGCTCGATTGCGGCGCAGTCCGCCTTGTGTAGGTAACTACCATCTGTGTAAGATTTACATGCGAGTAGTTTTACTTCTGTTTACCTTGGTTAGTGGCGCAGTCCGTTTGTGGTACAACTACCGTGTGTGGGATTCAACACGTGACTACCGGTAGTCTTTATTTCCATTTGGCCTTGATTAGCGGCGCCGTCCACTTGTGCAGACGACTACCGTGTGTGGGGGATTCACACGTGAGTAGCTTTCTCTTCCATTTTGCCTTGGCTAGCGGCGCCGTCCGCTAGTGCGACTACCGTGTGTGTGAGATTCAACACATCCCAAAGACTTTCTACTTCTATCTTCCTTTGTTAGCGGCACAGTCCGCTATTGAGGCTTCCAACCGCAGGGTCGGTTTGGATTGTGCTAAGGTTCAATTACATAGCCAGCTGTGTTTTGGTCTCATCTCTACTTATGAGGGGGAGTGTTCACGCACCCTCCTATTCAACCATTTTTTTAATCAACCTCAAAACGGTTGGCCAAGGCCCTCTCTCAGTTTGGCATTGTTTTCTATTGGTGAGGCTAACGTTGTACCATGACAGTCAGGCTGAACTAGGCTTTCTAGTTCTGACCTTGTTTTGATTGGTGAAGGCGTGCGTTCATGCCCCCCTCTCCCAATCATTTTCACTGGCATCATACGCTTAAGCTGAACTAGGCTTACTAGCTCTGACCTTGTTTTAATTGGTGAAGGTGTGCGTTCACTCCCCCCTCTCCCAATCATTCTCACCGGCATCATAACGCTTTGGTTGAGCTAGGCTTACTAGCTCTGACCTCGATTTAATTGGTAAGGGTGTGCGTTCGCACGCCTTCTCTCCCAATCATTCTTGCCAGCTCATACACTTCGGCTGAGCTGGGCTTACCAGCTCTGACCTTGATTTAATTGGTGAGGGTTTGCGTTCACATGCCCCCTATCCCAATCATTCTCACCGGCATCATAACTCTTCGGCTGAGCTAGGCTTACTAGCTCTGACCTCAATTTAATTGGTGAGGGTGTGCGTTCGCGCACTCTCTCCCCCAATCATTCTTACCAGCTCATACACTTCGGCTGAGCTGGGCTTACTAGCTCTAACCTTGATTTAATTGGTGAGGGTGTGCGTTCACATGCCCCCTATCCCAGTCATTCTCACCGGCATCCTAACTCTTCAGTTGAGCTAGGCTTACTAGCTCTGACTTTGATTTAATTGGTGAGGGTGTGCGTTCGCGCACCCCCTCTCCCAATCATTCTTACCAGCTCATACACTTCGGCTGAGCTGGGCTTACTAGCTCCAACCTTGATTTAATTGGTGAAGGTGTGCGTTCGCGCGCCCTCTCTCCCAATCATTCTTGCGAGATCATGGCGCTTCAGCTGATTTAGGCTTACTAGCTCTGACCTTGAATTAATTGGTGAAGGTGTGCTTTTGCGCCCCCTCCCCAAAATCCTTCCCACCTGTATCATAACGCTTAGGCTGAACTAAGCACCTTGATAACAGTTTATCTGTTTTAACTGTGCTCTATAAATAAAGATGACTTGACTTAGGCTTACTAGTTCTGTCCTTGTTTTTTAATTGGCGAAGGTGACCGTTGGGCCCCCTCTCCCAATCATCTTTTACCAACTTCATACAGCTGGACTAGGCTTTGTTTCCTGGACGTAGTTGGCGGTGTCAGCCCCTTTGCAGAATTGCAAATTCCTACTAAGTAGGAGCATGGACGGTTCCCACTGCTACACGGGTTGCCAGGCCATACTCCAGGCAGAGGACAGTCAAGACCTGTGCCCTGCCTGCCTTGGACATGACCAAGTATTGGACGCCCTGTCAGTCAACCTCTTATGAACTGCAGCTTCATGCCTCGTGCTGTGAGGGTGGACCAGTTTTACCCAGAGATTGGAACTCCTGCCTTCTGGGCAGGAGGCCCCACTTAGGGGTTCGAAGTGCCAGGTCGGGGCCACAACCTCTGTGGCCCCTCCTAAAAAGAGTGTTCACTCAGTGCATGAAGGCAGCCCCCTCTCCTGCAGACCTTCGGTGTGAAGGTTCTGCCGAACATAGAGGATTGGCTTCTCTGCGACCCGTCTCGGGCCGGTGCCTTTCGCGACACGACCCGCCTGCTCACTAAGGAGTCCAGTTGGGCCTTAATGTCAACCTGGAGTAGAGCTGCCTGATCCTTTTCCAAACTAACATCTTTCCTGGGTGATTTTGCATTCACCTTCCATGAGAGCTTGCCCATTCGCTCAGGGGTGGGTGGCATTCCAGTTGGTCAGTTGGCTCAGGCTGGGCAAGCAACTCCCCTACATTGCCTTCTAGCAACTACTAGGCAAACTGCCGTCAGTCATCCAGGTGGTGTCCTTACGCCTGATGTCACTTTGCCCCTTGTAGAGGTGACTCAACAGCTTTCACCTGGATGCCAGGCTGCACAGGCATCACAGGCCCGCAGTGACATAGTCATGTCATCAGGCTCTGACTCCATGGAAGGACGAAGATTATTCCTCCAGGGGTGTCCCCATGGGAGTGATAGTGTGCCGCAAGGAAGTGGGCACAATATGCCAGCTCCAGGGGATCAGATGGTCTCATTTGGATGGACAACACCTCCATTGCCTACTACATCAACCACCAGCAAACACCAGATCAGCACAGCTTTTGAGAGTATCCAGAGAGCCCTTGGAATGGGCTTCTCCTCGCCTGTCCACCCTGCGAGCGACATACTTACCAGGGCGACATACAGGTAGTCCCCGATTTACGAGCGCTCTGATCTACGAGGTTCCAGACTTACGAGCTGGCGAATTATTGGAAAAAACGCAAAAAATACTGAGTTTTCCTGTGTTTTTTCACCACAGTTCGTTAGCTAAACATGTGGACACACGTTTCCGATCATTTTTATGCACTCATAAGCAGTTTTTCGATGAAAAACGAGTGTTTGTAGTCGCGCTAGCAAAACCGTTCCAATTTACGAGCGAATTTCCGGACTTACGAGAAGCGTGGCGGCCGTTCCAAATTACGAGATTTCCGGTTTACGAGCGCCTCGTTGTAACGGATCTCGCTCGTAAATCGGGGACTACCTGTAGTCAGGTCACAAGACTTCCTCTCCTGCCAGGGGTCTGCTCTGGGGGAGTGGTCCCTCCACAGCTACATAGTGCTGATGATCTGGGACCATTTTTACCAGGCAGAGGTAACCTGGTTGCGACAGAGGGTCGGCTCATTGCCCCCCTAGTGTACTCCCTTACCGGGACGTCAGATGCACTGTACCAGGACGCATTGGCCCATCATTGGCCAAGGGTCCTTCTATATGCCTTTCCACCCCTTTCTCTGATTTGTTTGGGGGGACTGATATGGCAACCCAATGCTCAATGTCTTCGGCCGTGGGTGTAGCTACTGCAAGGCTAGGACAACAGCTGACTGGAGTTTCGAGCCCTGTCAGACGCACCATCCTGGGCGTCAGCCAAATGGAAACAGTTGGCAGTTGTTTTCCCGATAGTGTCTGATCACAATGAGGATCCAGTCTCCTGTACAGTTCCCACCATCTGAAGTTTCTCTAGTCTCTCCTTGGTAATGATCGCTCTACTTTGACGCTTACAGTTTATGTAGCGGCATATCACCTGATCACGCGTGATATCACCTGATCATGACATTGTCTCTCTTCTCTGTGTGGTACCAATAGGTTACACCCGCCAACAACTACACGAGCACCAGTTTGGCAGATGGCCTTGGTTCTCGAAGCTCTGTGCCGCCCTCCATTCGAACCTCTAAATGGTAAATGGAGCTTATTTATATAACGCTTTCCAGCCCCCTATGAGGGGCCCCAAAGCGCTTTACAATACCAACCATCCACCCATTCATACACACATTCATACACCGGTAGCAGCAGACTGCCATGCAAGGCGCCATCCAGTCCTACCGGGAGCAACTCGGGGTTAAGTGTCTTGCCCAGGGGCACAACGACACATGGTGTGGGGAACCGGGATTTGAACCTCCAACCTTCCGATTGGGGGACGACTGCCATTATCACTACGCCACAGCCGCCCCTCTAACGCAGGCGGCCCTCAAGTGGTTTTCATGTAAGACGGCTTTTTGTTGGCTATGGCCTCAGCGTGAGGGTTGACGACCTATAGGCTCTCTCTCAGCTCCTCAGGCCTCAGGTGGGGCCCTGAGGGCTCGGACGTTACCTTGTGGCCAAACACTACATTTGTAACAAGGTGTTATCTCACTCTAACTGTAACCAACCGTTGAGGCTGACACCTGGTGAGGGGTCTTGATTATTGTGCCCTAGTGAGAGCACTGGAGACATACAGTGCAGCTACTACCAATGCAAGGTTCAGGCCAGCTGTCTGTGTCTTACGGAGGCCTAGGTTAGGCTCTCCTCTTTCCGAACAGCGCCTCTCCCACTGGATCGTGGATGTTATTTGCCACGCCTACACCACAGGGCACGACCCCCTGCCGGTCAACGTGAAGGCATATTCTGCCAGGAGGGTGTCCACTTCTTGGGCTGCCCTGAGAGGCAGCCCAAGAGAGCCTAATTTGAGATTTTCATTAATGAAAAGTGCGTTATAAATTGAATTCATCATGAGAGGGGTTCCGATGGAAGCAATATGTGTTGCCGCATCATGGGCTTCCCCAGGCACATTCACCAGATTCTACCGGGCTAACGTGGCCACCCCTCATCCCCTGTGCCAGGGATTTCTGCAAGGGTCCTCTGGGCCTCCTAAGTGAGGAATGTGCTCGGGATTCTTCGTGACATTGTCGGTATTCGTCATTCAGTGCTTTCAGCACCGCACTCTGGCGGTCAGGAGGGATGAAATAAAATGAAAGTTACGCATGTAACTATGGTTCTATGAATCCCAGATGACCGCCAGAGCTTCTCTGTCACTCAGAATCCTTGCGTTCCGCGAGAAGATTCTGTAGAAGCAGAGTCGCGGATGACGCTAGGCTATATAGCCTCTGATTAGCCATCCGGTCACACATGACGTCGTTGATATTATTACTCGGAACAGCACATGCATGAAAGGAACATTCAGTGCTTTCAGCACCACTCTCTGGCGGCCATCCGGGATTCATAGAACCGCAGTTACATACATAACTTTCGTTTTAACTACTGTATGACCTTGAACATGGAGGTATAGTGATGAAAGGTGTACGCAAAACTCTATCTAGGTGATGATGCATATGTGTATGAAGCTTCATTAAATTATCTTAAGTGAATCAAAATTATGAGCGGGACAAGATAAAGTTTACGGACACAGACTTATCTGTACCATATTATGTCCACCTTTCAACAAACGTAAAAAAAAAAAAAAAAAAACTGCTTGAAAATAACATTAAATCAAAGAAATTGATCTGAAAGGTGCCATGACAATAGACAGATGGCTGGATGTTATCCACACTAAAGAATTCAAACCCAAGTCCAACAGAAAATGAATTTTAGTAAGAAACCAAAACATGTTTGTGTTCCACAAGGAAATAACTAAAATAATTCATATTTAGAATGACCTGCATGTTTGAAAATAGCATAAATAGTCAAAGCTAGGAAACATTTTTTAAGGAGTATAAAAAACAACTCTCGTGATGGCAGTATTTTTGGCTCAAAAATACCATTTTCAAAAATAACAAACTCCTCAGTTCTTTGTGGTTACTTACTAATCAGAGCATCAAAGTTTGGGTCTGGACGCAGCGACCTCTTAGAAACAAGTTTTTTACGACAGGTAGGACACTCTTTATTACTGCAAGAAAAAGAAAGAGCATCAGGCAAAGGTATAAGAGTTGGATCTGCTCTAAAGTATCAAATCAGAATTAAAAGCATCTGGTTGTTAAGAAGTCTTAAAATAAGGCAAATACAGCCTGAGATGAACAAAAACACATCTAACTAGGGACGCACTGGTACAAATATCAGTATCAAGCATCAGTCAAATACAGTTTATCCGTACTTGTACTTATAAACGCTTTCCAATACCACAATCGCAGAACCCTTTTAGGGCTGCTTGAAGCTGACCTCTCAGCTGAACAGCCATGTGATAGAGGAGCAACGTCATCCATGTCGTGAAAGCTTTTTTTAGTTTATCCTGATCTCAAGCCTAGAGAAGCACTGGAATGACCAATGATGGCGCTAGATGAGATTTCTTGCGAGTGTGTGAGAGTCATCTTGTGAAGAGCAACATCTATCAATGCACACTTTACACATAGAAGGCACACATGCAGAGTTCCCAGCATTTCATGAAAACTAAATTCCCTGATCTAACAAAGTTAAGGCAGGTACTCTGGATGGATTAAACATGAATAAATTTAAAAATTTGTTGAAACATTTTGTCTATTAACCAAAAGACTAACGGTCTGGAAGAGAACTTGGAGAGATGGCGGTAAGAAGAGGAATGAAAGTCAGCCGTAGTAAAGCCCCCAGTATAGCTCTACGCACGTTCTACGCAGAGGTACAAGCGTACCCCTGCAGGGCATGTACTCGCAAAGCTCAAATTTTACGATCGTGTACGCAAACGCGGTGTCGCACAATAAACTGCCCGGCGCCGGACTGTTTTGTATGCGGCACAAATGTATTAAATTCCCCTTCTTCATCCTTGATCTGGCCTTTTCTTTTCTTTTGTTTTGCCAAAAGGCAAGTGATTGCTTCCTCTTCTGTTGACTCCATGACTGAAATGATGAGAAATGAACAAATTTGTCACGAGCTAAATAACTCGGGTCCAGCGTGGCTGCTGGAGGTTCTGGAGATTTCCTGGTGTGCTGGTCTGATGTGTGGGCTGCAGGACCAGCTGTTTTTATTTTTAATTCAGTAGGCGTGTCAGCAAATGACCAATCAGCGACCTCAATTTGTCCCGTAGGTAAACGCTCTGCGCTGCAACTGCTCAAATGACGTCAAGAATTTGGTGCAAAAACACGAGAACGTACGCGAGAACGTATGCTGGGGTGTGGGGCTGAACCGTCTGCGTACAGTACGTGCATACAGACACGCGTACGGAAGTACGCAGAGCTATACTGGGGGATTAAGACAGAGTACATATGTGTGAATGAGAGGGAGGCCAGTGGAACAGTGAGGCTACAAGGATCAGAGGTCACTTCATGTAATCGGGGTCCACTGTCCAGGAAAATGGGGAATGTGGTAAAGAGGTGAAAAAGAGAGTCCAGGCAGGATGGAGTGGATGGAGAAAAGTTTCAGGAGTGATTTGTGACAAAAAGGTGTCAGCAAAGGTCAAAGGAAAAGTTTACAAGACAGTGGTGAGACCAGCTATGTTGTATGGTCTGGAGACAGTGTCATTGACAAAAAGACAGGAGAAAGAACTGGAAGTAGCAGAAATGAAGATGCTGAGGTTCTCCTTAGGAGTGACAAGGATGGATAAGATCAGGAATGAGATCATCAGAGGTACAGCACATGTTGAACAACTGGGAGATAAAGTTAGGGAGGCCAGACTGAGATGGTTTGGACATGTCCAGAGGAGGGACAGTGGGTATATTGGTAGAAGGATGTTAGAAATGCAGCTGCCAGGAAAAAGACAAAGAGGAGATATATGGATGCAGTTAGAGAGGACATGAAGGTAGTTGGAGTGAGGACAGAGGATGCAGAGGACAAAGTGAGATGGAGGAGGATGACTCGCTGTGGAGACCCCTGAAGAGGGAAAAGTTGAAAGAATCAGAAGAAGATCCAAAAGACCGTCAGTCTGAGGAGCTGCAACAGTCTTAAGGCCCAGGCAGAGCTTTGCGTTCAGCCGAACGGCGCTCTACTCGCGCGTTCTGTGCGCATGTGTTCACTAGCACAGCTCTGCGTTCGTTCTCGCATTAATTCTTGCGTTTTCGCTCCAAATTCTTGACGTCATTTGAGCAGCCACAGCGCAAAGCGTTCGCTGATTGGTCATTTGCTGACACGCCTACTGAATTGATTGACAGGTCGGGGGGAGAAAAAAAGGCGAGCGGGCAGCTTCACACAGCTTCAGCCGCAAGCGGTGTTATATCTTATTAAAAAGTTCTAAAAAATAATAAAAACAGGGAGCGCTGGTCCTGCAGCCCACAGCCCACCAGGAAATATTTAGAACCTCGCGCAGCCACGTAGGACTCTAGTTTAATTCGCTCGTGACAAATTCATTCATTTCTCATCATTTCAGTCATGGAGTCAACGGAGGAGGAAGCGATCACTTGACTTTTGGCAAAAAAACAAAAGAAAAGGCCAGATCAGGGATGAAGAAGAGGAATTTAATACATTTGTGTCACATACAAAACAGTCCGGTGCCGGGCAGTTTATTGTGAGACAACGCGCCTCGCGGACGTAAAATTTGAGCTTTGCGCGTTCGTGCCCTGCGGGGCTACGCTTGTGCCTCGCGCTCGCACGGCGTCGAGCGCCGTTCGGCCAAACGCAGAGCTCTGCCTGGGCCTTTATAAATAACACCTTCTCATAGTGGATCAACCAGTTTGTTGTTGACATCCAGAACTGGCTGTTCACATGATGAAGGAGGACCATCAGCCTAACAATTGATCGTTAGTGCCCTGATGGCCGCTTGCTATAATTTCACGGAGGGCTAGGTGATACTAGAAATCAGGATCTGACTTAACGTTTTTCTTTTTCTACCTGGATATTGATCATCAGGATATAAATGGTTGGTTGCTATGGCAACGCACAGAAAGTGCTGCGGGTTCTCATGCTCCCAGGTTTAAGCCTTATTTTAATTCCTATGCGTCTGTTTTAGGCACTGGTTTAGTGCTGGATTTGCGGCTCAGGTACAGGTGATGGCCATCAGAGAGAGTTCGGTTGAGTTCTGAAATCCACACTCGG
>JBBPBX010072066.1:0-18155 GCA_038048925.1 Garcialebias charrua
TGGATGACATCGTTGCTTTTTTCAACGTTCTGCTTTGCCTGTTGCTTTTTCAAAGCGTAGAAGAACTGAGCAGAGTTGGGAGGGAAGCGATTTTCAATCGCAGAAGACAAGATATTTTCAGGCGTCGAAGAGAACTTCTGTTCAGACGTTTAACAGCAATCCGAACCAGGGAAAGGCTGCGTTTATCCACACAAAACACTCTGAACAGTCTGGAGCAAAGTAGAGTTTTTGAACGTTTAAATGAAGTTTCCATAGCAGACAGGATGCAAGCTGCAGGACGTGTGGTAAGCTAATGCTAACTGCTGTAGTGGGGCCTTACTGTTGGAATATAAAACAGAGGGTGAAAGTATGTAAATATGGATAAAGTACTGTTTAGTAATCCATGCTGTGTGTGTGTGTTTCAGATGAATCTCCAGCTAACTCGGCTAATTTTTTCTACACGCAGAAGGCCTACAGTGTGGGAATTTAACAGGTCATCTCAGTGGTGGGATGTTATTGTTCCAGGTTTCACAAATGCTCAGTGGCTGCATAACTTCAGGATGTCAGAACAAACCTTTAACTATCTGTGCAACAAACTACGCCCAGCCCTGGAGAGGCAGAACACAACGTACCGCCAATGTGTGCCGGTAAAGAAGCGAGTGGCTATAGCTCTGTGGAAACTTGCAACAGGTTCAGAGTACCGTAGAGGCAGAACACAACGTACCGCCAATGTGTGCCGGTAAAGAAGCGAGTGGCTATAGCTCTGTGGAAACTTGCAACAGGTTCAGAGTACCGGAGTGTTGGACATCTTTTTGGAGTCGGCCTCATGACGGTGTGCAGGTGTGTGCGTGAGTTTTGTGTGGCAGCAGAGACATTGCTTGTCCCAGAACAAATCCGCATGCCTACTGAAGAGAGGTTCGCAGAAATGGCCACTTACATTGAGAGCCGATGGGGGCTCCCACACTGTGTGGGTGCGATTGATGGCAGCCATATACCGATAATTGCCCCACCACAATATCACACAGACTACTTCAACAGAAAAGGTTGGCATTCTATCATCCTTCAGGTGTGTGCGTGAGTTTTGTGTGGCAGCAGAGACATTGCTTGTCCCAGAACAAATCCGCATGCCTACTGAAGAGAGGTTCGCAGAAATGGCCACTTACATTGAGAGCCGATGGGGGCTCCCACACTGTGTGGGTGCGATTGATGGCAGCCATATACCGATAATTGCCCCACCACAATATCACACAGACTACTTCAACAGAAAAGGTTGGCATTCTATCATCCTTCAGGCTGTGGTGGATGGAAAAGGACTGTTCTGGAATGTTTTTGTTGGAATGCCAGGAAGCCTTCATGATGCCCGAGTTCTCAGACTGTCCACGCTGTGGGAGCTTGCCATGCGGGGCAACCTCTTCCCAGCTCATAACGGACGCATTGGCACAGCAACCACTGGATACTACATCCTGGGTGACTCAGCATATCCATTGCAAAACTGGCTATTAAAACCATTTTCAGACACGGGAAGACTAACTGCTGCACAGCAGATGTACAACCAGACATTTAGCGGTGCACGTGTTGTTGTGGAGAATGCATTTGGCCGGCTGAAGGGAAGATGGCGTTGTCTTCTGAAAAGAAATGACTGTGATCTCCATCTTGTGAAGTCTATGGTGCTGGCCTGTTGTGCTCTGCATAACCTCTGTGAAAATCATGGAGAGACCTTTGATGAACTTCATGTAGAACCAGCTGCACAGCCCCTCCCAGTCGCTGTCCTGCAAGATGTAGAGCAGGGCGTTGGAGAACATGGCCTTGGTGTCAGAGATGCTCTGATGGAGTACCTCATGAGCGGAAACTGATATTAATTCCACCCCATAATCGTTTTCATCTTCCCAGTACAGTATTTCTTAAACACAAGTGAACAACGTTAAAGTCTTGGTTTGAAAAAAAAAGTGTTAATAATTGTTCTAGTGTGAAAAAAAAGTGTTAATAATTGTTCTAGTGTGAAAATAAAAATGTTTATAATTGTTGTAGTGTTTTTTAATATACAGTACAAACATGCATTACTACCAGGTTCATGTAAAAATGGCAAAACAAACACTGATGCTGTGCTTAAATCACATACTTTGTTTTATCTGTAATGGATACGGTAAATTGTACCCATAATACAGTATCTCCATGTTTTGTAAATCATTCTACATGGCAGTGCAGTTATAAAGGTGTAGGATTTGTGTAATCTGTTTATAATCATCCTCATTCAGGAGTTTCTCCATTATAGCATCTCAAACACCTGTGGCCTGATGTCCATCCTGTGGATCCAGCAGCTTCAGCAGCATGTTTACCCAAGGTGAAAAACTGCAGTTTGTAGTGGCTGCAGATTTTTTGTAGTGGCTGCAGATTTTTAATAACTCTTTACTCTTGTAGTTTACCAAAGAACCAAAACCTACAAGCCCATGGCCACCCACAGCCATCAGCATCTAGAACAACTCTTTACTGAAGGCAGGATGAAGAGTTACATTGAATTTCCCTCTGGGATAAATAACGTTTGTTTGAAGTTGAATTATATATATTTGTGTATATACAAAAATTAAACCTTACAATTAGTTCATTACTTATTAATAAACTACATTACATTGGACTCTGAAATAACCTTTTAGTGGTTATGCTTAACCTTGCAGCTTATTAAATTAAGCTATCGCACATTAAATCAAAAAAAGGCGTTCAATACAGGATCAACTGGACTTTATTTGTTGCAGAAAACGTTTCGACTTCTGTCCAGAAGTATTTTTCAATTCAAGTCTTTTTCAGAATTGAAAAAGACTTCTGGACAGAAGTCTAAACGTTTGCTGCAACAAATAAAGTCCAGTTGATCCTGTATTGAACGCCTTTTTTTGATTTCATCATGTCCTGGACGACTGAGAATCTTCACCAGCTATCGCACATTATCTGAACAATTGAAGTGATGTTTAGCAAGAGGAAGCTAGGCTTTTTTTAACTTCGATTTGATCCTCTATCCATTAAAAAACTACATGATTTGAAAAACATGGAGATAGTGTTTTAAATTTAAATCCTGCTGTGCTCCATTTTACCAGTCAAACTCACGGAGATATTTTTTGACCTTGGGTAAACATGCTGCAGAGGCTGCTGGATCCACAGGATGGACATCAGGCCACAGGTGTTTGAGATGCCATGATGGAGAAACTCCTGAATGAGGATGATTATAAATGGATTACACAAATCCTACACCTTTATAACTGCACTGCCATGTAGAATGATTTACAAAACATGGAGATACTGTATTATGGCTAAAATTTCCATTACTCATTACAGATAAAACAAAACAATAGAAAAGCTACTCCTTATTTGTAACTGTCACTAATCATCTGAGGACCTTTGTCAATTTAATGAAAAATAGTGTTTGTGTGATTCAAGTTATAAAGCTGTGCTTTGCCGTGAGCTTGGGTTATGGAGATTGGCACATGCCGAACAATCTCCATTATGCAAGCTTACAGAACACAACAGCTTTATAACTTGATTCACACACTCCATTTTTCATTAAATAGAGATTGCTCCTCAGATGATTAGCGAAATGTCTTCGCTTCAAAGGAAAGTCATGATTTTTTTAAATCATTTTGGTTTGGATTTGACATGTAAAGGATAACATAGAATCTTCACCAGTGTCGTTATAGGTTAAAAATAAACAAAGTTACTTTGCTTATCCTACACTATTGACTTACAACAAAAATGCTGTAAGCGCTTCACTTTTGAAGATAAGATGGAAGCACGACTTACAGTTGTGTTTTTATTAAAAATTAAGGCATACAAAACAAGCTTTTTTTTTTTAAGGTTTAGAAATATACATTTCTCGTAACTTATCGGTTTGCCATGGAACGGGCAACCGTTTCCAGCACCCCAAGGAGCGCTTGATTGAAAGCAGCCCTCTGGTCAGCCTCCTGCCTTCGTTGTGCTGCTTCCTCCCTCCGCAGTTCTGCTTCCTCTCTTCTTAAAGCAATTTCCTCCCTCAGAATGGCTTCCTCGTGCTCCCTCGCTGCTGCAGCTTGGCGTTGACTCTCCGCAGCAGCGGCCTCGCGTGCTTTTTGGGCTTCCTCGATGGTTAACCGGAAGTGTTCCTCTCGCTGTGCCCGGTTCTTCTCCTCCTGTTCAGTCTGAGCTGTAACAAAGCTTTCTGCTACAGTTGTCGCTTTGCGCTTTCTATGACCTAGATAGAACAAACAAGAAAATGGCTGTTAGACAATGAAGTACAGAATGATACAGTTTTTAAATACGTTATTGAAGTTTTAGTTCCTGCTAATTTTGAATGTTGATCGTAACATCAGAAATGTGATTCTCTTCATAAAGCAATCTTGCACCTTTATGGTGGTAAGCAAGTGGGTATAAACAAATGACATGTTTCAAGAGTTTGTGTGAATTTAGAAAAAGAACAATGCCTTCATAAATCATAACATAAAAAAACACACTGAATAATATGAATTATAAACTTTATGAATGAAAGTTAAAGTAATAAATGAATAATACATTTTAGCATTAACACAATTGAATAATTGATAATGTAGTTTTACTACATGTACGTTGTTTTAAAAGAAAATAGTAAACACAACACAAAATTACTATCAACGTGATGTTAGACACGATTGGTGCTGCTTCATACCTAGTAAGGGGTGTTGGGTGGGGCCTTTCTGCTGCGTGTTGACCGGCGGAGTGGATGTAGAATTCCTTGAAGCTGTACTTGGAGATTCAGTGGTCGGGGAAGGGTTTGAAGTGGGAAGGCTTGGAGAGTCAGAAACAGAATCTGAAGAGCCTTCTTCTTCATGGACACTGTCTGCATCAAAAAAAGAGTGAAAAAACAGAAACAAAGTACAGTTACCATTGATGCCAAGTAATGACGACGTAACTGTGTGAGCCTCATTTGTTAAGATAGGGTATATACAGAATTTCTTGAATTAATTCTAATAGCTATTAATATAATTTTAATGCCATTACAATATTTTTAAAACTACTACAACACTGAGCTGGAACCATTATATTTCAGTTCAGAGCAACTAATAGTAAAGTGATAAATTAATGTAATTTTCTTCCTAAAGTTTGGTAGTAAATGTAGTTTTATAACAATTTTTGTATGCTGGATACATCAATTTGCTTCTTGCCTCAATAAAAGCACTGACCTACTTGTTATTTAAATCTAACCCACGGCAAATAGTTATTTAACTTTTCACACACACAACATATCTCTAATGGCAAACAAAAAACTTGAAACTTAAAACCAGAAAAGTTTCAAATAATTCATCATTGAACACATGCACAATTCAAATAGAGGGGGGGGGGAATAATAACTGCTGTACTGTATATTTCTGCCTGTAAGTCTCTGTTTTTAGCAAAATTTACATGCCCTGGGACTTATAGGCCAAAGTGACATATTTATAGAATTTTTACAGATATTTATAAACCATTTTTGGACAGATATAACCGTTTCCAATTATTCTGACTAAACCAAAAACAGCTGCACCACCCCGGTGAATTTGACCATTAAAGTGCATTTATTACGCAAATGATAGACTGACACACATCTCTGCTATAATTTACAGCTAACAAACAATTCTTTAGGAGCTTTTTGTTGTTAAATTT
Source organism: Garcialebias charrua (assembly GCA_038048925.1). Classification (NCBI taxonomy): domain Eukaryota; kingdom Metazoa; phylum Chordata; class Actinopteri; order Cyprinodontiformes; family Rivulidae; genus Garcialebias; species Garcialebias charrua. Next base: position 5,617 of record JBBPBX010072066.1, read on the forward strand.
TAGATAAACGACCGCACGCCTTCTTCCTTGTTGTTGTCGTCCCGCACGCGCGTGCAACAGCACCAAGCGCGAAAAACTATCTTTACAGCAGATTATTAAATAACATTTAGTTAGAAAACGTTAGACAGAGACACACCTATGCTATAATTTACAGCTAACAAATGTTTATGTATTTTTCTTCGGAGAAAGGGGCCGCTCCGAGTCCTCCCTCCATCTTTTTTTTCTTTTCAGAAAAACCTCTCGGCTGTTGCTGAAGTCTCCGGTGGTTTTTCAGTCCAAAAACGCTCAGAGAGTTGCATGACTCACTGGAAATATGTTTAAAGTTATAAAACACTCACCATCTACAATAGACTCCAGAAGAGAAGTGGCTGAGTCGAGGCCAGTCTCCCTCCCACTGTTGGCTGGGCGTCGGCCGTAAATCTCGTCCATTTGGTCAAACCACTTCCAACTTTTTCGGTCTGCTCCGCTCCTCCCATTGTGGTCCTTAATCGCTTTATAATCACTTTTGAGTTTTTTAAGCTTTGCTCGAATTTGTTTTGGTGTGCGGTGGAAGCCCTGCTCCGCCATCTTCGAAGACATCTCTTGAAAAATCCTTTCATTGCGCTTCATCCCATCCAGCTCGCTCTGAATATTTTCATCGGCCAGCAAATAAAGAAAAGCCTGAACCTCCGCGTTTGACCACGGTTGTGACATGATTATAAGCCTGTGTTAATTCTCAGAAATATGCTCCTCCGACTTGTTGTTCTCGATTTTGGCGGCATTTCCTTCTTCTTCTTCTTCTTCTTCTTGGCGGATTGCAAACAACGTTCAGGTGCATACGCCACCTACTGGAGAAGACTGAATCTCCGCCCTCCGACCTAGGACTACGCCCCCTGACCAATCAGTGACCACACTGTGCTGATGTCATAACTGGACCCATGAGAACTGGTACTTTGTACCTAGTTGAAGCAGGGACCAAAATAGGACCGGTTTCACGTGAACAGGACCCTGTGGGTACACCCCATAACTAGTTGTTAACTAGTTACGAACGAGCCCGAACGAGCGCGAACAGGACCTGTTGATAAGGGGCATTAGCTTCTCACCCTATCTCTAAGGGAGAGTCCAGACACCCTGCGGAGAAAACTCATTTCAGCCGCTTGTATCCGAGATCTTGTTCTTTCGGTCATAACCCAAAGCTCATGACCATAGATGAGGGTGTGGATATAGTTAAGCTCAATTCCACACAGCCTGCAACTCTGGGACACAACTCTTGTGGAGAGGCTCTAGGTCCGTGAGAGCCATGACACCTGGAGGGCAGTAATTGGCCTGAATGGCCTCCCTGATCTGAATCCTGATACTGTATTCTGTTGTTGAAGGCATGAGTTGCTAGTAATGAGCACCATGTGCGAGTCTGCCAGGTCCCTTTGGGCCAATAGTTGATGATCAGTTTTGTTATACCATCAGACCTGCAGTGGAAAAACCTGAAGCGGGAACATTTGATGAATGGTCCTGTCCATGGCATCTTGAAGTTACATCTCCAGGAAAAGGACGGCAACATCACATTTGAGGTCCAAAAGTCTTGTTGAAGAACAACGTCAATATAGAAATTTGTCAAGTTTAAGACGAATGCTTTTATTAGAGCTTGACCGATCCAGTGGTCTCCTGAAACAGCTGATTGGAACCAAGTGGCCAAAACAGCCTTGACAGTCACAGAAGCTAAATCTTGGGTGTCGGGTCACAGAGAAGGGTTTTCAGTTTGCCTCAGCAATGCTTTAATTGTTGAGAATAGAAAAGCAGACCCTGTTTCAGACTGTGCTTGGTTCGGTTTGGGGAAGGATCTGCACAATTGGCCTGCGTGGACATTATCACAAGGTGAAGCTCATTGAATCTCCACGGTCCAGCCAGTATGTCCGCTGCGTAGGGGGCAGAGTGTGAGGACTCAGCAAAGTTATGTTTATTACCCTGGCAGAGGTGGATGAGATAAAGAGTTAAAATCCTTCCCAGCAACAGGGTGCTGTGTGAGGATGAAAGTTGCATAGATTTGTGATTGGCACGCCCGTTCAGAGTTGTGTCGAGGACGATGGCAAACTGGGGTAGTGGTCACAATTTATTTCAAACAGATATCGAAGAGTGCGCTTCAACTACCGGTATTAGGGATCACAATGTTCATCCTCCCCACTCAAGAGAGCCTGAACTTGTTGGGGAAAACATAATGTTTGGCATCATTTAGGTAGGGTATTTAGGTACCGTATTTTCCGGACTATAGGTCACAGTTTTTTGACTAATTTGCATGCCCTGCGACCTATAGAGAGGTGAGACCTGTTTATGGTTTTTAGGCATGTAACAGTTGTAATGGGTTTACCGAACCGTATCGGTACACCACGTTCGGTTCGGTCCACCTGCGTACCGTTTCGGTTATTTTTTCACTCATTAAACGTTCTTAACAGGTGAATATATGCACCGCGGAACAAAATTTCCTGGGCGCGTTTCAGCACGGACCTATTTTCGCGTGGCACGCGCAGCATTTAGCCGTTAGCATCTCGTGCGGTCTCCTGTTTTTGAACGTTATAGCTTTCTTCAAAAGACGAGCGCACGCGCAGCTTGTGTGGACTTTGCTTCATGAAGACTGCAGCAGCTGCTTGAGTGACGCAGCAGCAACACGTCACGTGAACGCGCTGGAAACTGTCATCCGAACGTGAACAGCAGCTGCATTAAAACTACTTCATCCGAACGTGAACGAAGAGCTGCATTAAAACTCCTTCATCAGGTAATCAGAGCGGTCCAGAGCAATAAACACAAGCTGTATGAGTTTTTAAATCTCTGAATCTGTCTGAACGTTGTTATATGCGCAGGGTTTAAAGTTACTGAGCGTCGCTATGAGACATTCATCACGTCAACACTTCAAAAAGTTCAGCTCTTTATGAAAAAACTAACTGATGTTGTCAACAACAAGCCCTGGACCAGATTAAAGCCCTGCCATGATGATGAAGAGTGAGAGATTCAATTGTTGAAGAGGTATTGTTTTATTATTATCTAAATAATCTTTTTTTTAAAATCATAATCTTATTAACTTGTTTTTTTTAATCTCTTTTGTTTTTTATTTCCAGTCTGTGACAGAGGTAAATCCACCTGCAGCTAAGTGATGACTGAACTGAACTCTGAACTGTTCCCACAGTCCCACCTGTCCCACCAAGAAGAAGTTGTGAGTACAGTAATGAGGACAAATACAGCCACACTGCTGCTACTGGACAAAAACTTGATTAGTTAGATTGTAAACAGTCTGTTGCTGCTTATTGTTCTGACTGTTATTGTATTTATTAAGATTTTTATTATTGTTAATATAGTTTATTTATTGTAGAGTGCTGTTTATTTAAAATCAGAGTCAGAGTCAGAGAGTCTTTATTGTCATTTGCACCGCATGTGGTACATGTGATGAAAACGAGATTATGTACACGTGGTCCCAGTTACATCCAACAACAAATGCAAGAGAAAAACAGTAATAACATCTAGAATTAACTAAGAAAAACATCAACTAGAAATACACTAAGCCCTAATATAGTGGAAAAACATCATTATAAACAGCAGCACGAACACGAGTCTGTATGAGCAGATGGTCACAGATGAACACAGCAACAAGAAAAACAGATCAGCATCAGCATGATGTGATATTTTGCAGTGTTTATTTTTATTTTATTTTTATTTATTCATTCATGAGTCTAACAGCCTCAGGGTAGAAGCTGTTCCTCAGTCTAGTGGTTCTACATTTGATGCTCCTCAACCTCCGTCCTGAGGGGAGTGGGGCAAAGAGTGAGTGTGCTGGGTGAGTGAGGTCTTTCATGATGCAGGTGGCTCTTTTCCTGCATCTGGAGGTGTAAATGTCTGTGATGGTGGGGAGACTGACTCCGACAGACCTCTGTGCAGCCTTCACCACTCTCTGTAGAGCTTTCCTCTCTGCAACTGTGCAGCCTCCATGCCACACGTTGATGCTGGAGCACAGGACGCTTTCCACTGCACACCTGTAGAACGAGGTGAGAACTGGGCTGCTCAGACCAGCACGTCTCAGTCGTCTGAGGAAGTAGAGTCTTTGATGACCTTTCTTGATCAGGCTGGTGGTCATCCAAATGGGTCACTTTTATTTATTACTACAATACAATACAAACATATTTTTGGCACATAAAAATTTTGTAAGTCTTTATTTTGTAAAAAAAAAAAATTAAAAAATTTGTACCAAAAAACCCCGAAAATAAACCGAACCGAGCTCTCCTTGTAGTTGAACCGAACCGAAATGTGATTTTAGCGTACCGTTACACCCCTAATGGTTTTTTTCCCCATATTTTTAGACCAAATTTTGGCTCAGATATGACCGTTTTTCATTTTGGCAAAAATGGTGCAGTATCACTTTCGGCCGCTAGGGTACACCGACTGTTCCCACCTCATGTGTCCGAAGGCAGCCTCCAGTGGTCGGACTGATGGTGTGATCACACCCAACAGCTTTTCAGCAGCAGGAGCGTCCAGTTTACATGTAAAGTCAATGGGGGACGCGCTTCCAGCCGCGTCTTGGCGTCGGGCGTCACGTCGCATGCGTGTTGAGCGTGCTGGGAAGCGTTTTTCCGTGCACGTGAACCGGCTTCAGCCTCCAAAGCATGCATTCACCATGCTGAAGATTTCGTGGTTCAAACGTTCAAACGCCGCTCAACTCTACCTGATTGGTTGGTGTGTCAACCAATCAGGGAGAGTCGGGGGGAGAAGAGAGGGGGAGAAGAGAGGGGGAGAGTCCCTATGTGACGCGGAAACGAGGGGGCGCGCGCACTATGTGACGTATTGTTTGTGGGACACAGAAAAGACCCGCGAGGTCGTGTACTATGGATTGTAGCTGTGTGTTCGCGACAAGTCCTTCACGACCAGTCAAGTCTGCTCCACAGAGACAGAAATAAAAAGCTCCTCGCCTGGCGGAGTGCAGTGAGGAGGACTCGGTATACCGGTAAGCTCCTCCCACACACCCCGCAACAGTTTCGCGTTCTGGCGTTCTGGTCCAAGTAGGTCTGGACACCAAGTGCGTCCACTTGCGTGCGTGTCGAGCTTTTTGGAGGTTGAAATGCTGTTCGGTGTGATCACACCATGACTCTGTCCCTGCCCGGCCTCCTGCTCTGGAGGTAACTACTATTAGCTGTGTTTGTTAGCAAGATAAGTCAAGAACTAGCCTGGCCCTCGCCTTCCTGCACAGCTCCGCTCAATTCTCATTTCCCTTCACTGCACAGTCTGGGACTTCTCCCATCCACAACCATTTCTCCGGTAGATTTTTGTTCGGACCAATCAGAGAACAGAAGGCGGAGTTTTGAACGACGTCGACTGACGTCGTCATTCAAAATGGCTGCCGCCACGAAGGAATTTTCAATAAAACAAGGTAAAAAACTATTATTTCTCTGCTGAGAAAAAATAGATTTCATAGCTGACGTTATATCAGAAGTGTTCCTGAGCAATCAGAGAGCAGAAGGCGGAGTTTTGAACGATGTCGACTGACGTCGTCATTCAAAATGGCTGCCGCCACGAACGAATTTTCATCAAAACAAGGTAAAAAACTATTATTTCTCTGCTGAGAAAAAATATAGTTCATAGCTGACGTTATATCAGAAGTGTTCCTGAGCTTAACAGTTCCTAAATCAATTCACGAAATGGTCAAATCTGCTGGATATTAAATAGTTTCGGTTTGATATTTTCCAAACAGCCTCGGGTGCGCTACGAAAATAAATGATAAAAAATCGAATTTTATCTCAAATGTTTCATCTAGGCCAACAGTCAGTAAATTAAAGACATATAATTACACACTGGTGGCAGAAAAAATATCCACCGAGTGGTTTCTGAGCAATTTATCTGATAGCCTGGACCTCGCCAGGCTAAACTAACAAAACTCTGCCTCCTGTTCTCTGATTGGTCCATTCAAAAATCTCCAGGAGAAATCGTTTTCAATGGCAGAGATGCCAGACCCTAGTCCAAAGCGAAGTGAAGGACAAGGGTCTGGTTTAAACCAGGCTAGTCAAGAACCACAGGACAGATTTTTTATCAAACTTACAGAAAGTAATCACTGTATGGACAATTACAAGTGACTAGCTTTATGAGATGTTTGAGATTAAAAAAAATCAATGTTTTATGGACGTAAACATGTCGCGTTAGCTTCCGTTATTTTCCTGCTACTATTTGTCTAAACAGCTCATAAACCACACTGCAGATTTTCTTTAAACTTACAGAAAGTAATTATTTGGTGGTAATTTACAAACTGTTAGCTGATGCTAGTAGTTCTACATTTGATGCTCCTCAACCTCCGTCCTGAGGGGAGTGGGGCAAAGAGTGAGTGTGCTGGGTGAGTGAGGTCTTTCATGATGCAGGTGGCTCTTTTCCTGCATCTGGAGGTGTAAATGTCTGTGATGGTGGGGAGACTGACTCCGACAGACCTCTGTGCAGCCTTCACCACTCTCTGTAGAGCTTTCCTCTCTGCAACTGTGCAGCCTCCATGCCACACGTTGATGCTGGAGCACAGGACGCTTTCCACTGCACACCTGTAGAACGAGGTGAGAACTGGGCTGCTCAGACCAGCACGTCTCAGTCGTCTGAGGAAGTAGAGTCTTTGATGACCTTTCTTGATCAGGCTGGTGGTCATCCAAATGGGTCACTTTTATTTATTACTACAATACAATACAAACATATTTTTGGCACATAAAAATTTTGTAAGTCTTTATTTTGTAAAAAAAAAAAATTAAAAAATTTGTACCAAAAAACCCCGAAAATAAACCGAACCGAGCTCTCCTTGTAGTTGAACCGAACCGAAATGTGATTTTAGCGTACCGTTACACCCCTAATGGTTTTTTTCCCCATATTTTTAGACCAAATTTTGGCTCAGATATGACCGTTTTTCATTTTGGCAAAAATGGTGCAGTATCACTTTCGGCCGCTAGGGTACACCGACTGTTCCCACCTCATGTGTCCGAAGGCAGCCTCCAGTGGTCGGACTGATGGTGTGATCACACCCAACAGCTTTTCAGCAGCAGGAGCGTCCAGTTTACATGTAAAGTCAATGGGGGACGCGCTTCCAGCCGCGTCTTGGCGTCGGGCGTCACGTCGCATGCGTGTTGAGCGTGCTGGGAAGCGTTTTTCCGTGCACGTGAACCGGCTTCAGCCTCCAAAGCATGCATTCACCATGCTGAAGATTTCGTGGTTCAAACGTTCAAACGCCGCTCAACTCTACCTGATTGGTTGGTGTGTCAACCAATCAGGGAGAGTCGGGGGGAGAAGAGAGGGGGAGAAGAGAGGGGGAGAGTCCCTATGTGACGCGGAAACGAGGGGGCGCGCGCACTATGTGACGTATTGTTTGTGGGACACAGAAAAGACCCGCGAGGTCGTGTACTATGGATTGTAGCTGTGTGTTCGCGACAAGTCCTTCACGACCAGTCAAGTCTGCTCCACAGAGACAGAAATAAAAAGCTCCTCGCCTGGCGGAGTGCAGTGAGGAGGACTCGGTATACCGGTAAGCTCCTCCCACACACCCCGCAACAGTTTCGCGTTCTGGCGTTCTGGTCCAAGTAGGTCTGGACACCAAGTGCGTCCACTTGCGTGCGTGTCGAGCTTTTTGGAGGTTGAAACGCTGTTCGGTGTGATCACACCATGACTCTGTCCCTGCCCGGCCTCCTGCTCTGGAGGTAACTACTATTAGCTGTGTTTGTTAGCAAGATAAGTCAAGAACCACAGGACAGATTTTTTATCAAACTTACAGAAAGTAATCACTGTATGGACAATTACAAGTGACTAGCTTTATGAGATGTTTGAGATAAAAAAAAATCAATGTTTTATGGACGTAAACATGTCGCGTTAGCTTCCGTTATTTTCCTGCTACTATTTGTCTAAACAGCTCATAAACCACACTGCAGATTTTCTTTAAACTTACAGAAAGTAATTATTTGGTGGTAATTTACAAACTGTTAGCTGATGGAATTGTTTGAGATAAAATTCGATGTTTTATGGGCATAAACGTGTCGCGGCTAGCCTCGTTTTATTTCTGTGTATATTTAGCAAATAGCTCATAAACCACTCGGCGGATTTTCTTTCAGCTTACTGAAAGTAATTATTTGGTGTTCATTTACAAACTGTTAGCTGTTGGAGTTGTTTGAGATAAAATTCGATTTATTTATAATTTATTTTCGCAGCGCACGCTATGGTTTGGAAGACGTCAAAGCGAAACGATTTAAATCCAGCAGTTCCCTTTCAGTCATGTTCTCTCGGTGCAACATATGCTATGGGAATTGCACCCCCGCATGATTACCTGAAGGAATACATTCACGCCTTTACGGCAAGGGCGTCAGCGTTGCGTCAGAGGCCCCGCCCTCTGGGTAATTAAGCCGCTGACGCCCATCCATCTTTCTCTTTTTTGCTCTTCACCTCGCTTAAACCTGAACTACCTCTCTTCGCGGGACTTCTCGGTTGCTTCATCGCTCAACCAGAGGTGAGCTTGCCCCTTACACAGAGCATACGGAGAATTATTTCTGCGTACTGCAGGGCTAGCGAAAGCTAGTCCGGCACATTTTCTCTTAACCCCAAAGTTTTTCTTCTCCTCTCTCCGCAGACTGCTTTGCTCGACGGCGCTAACTGCGCAACAACCGCTACCCCTGCTAACTCGTAGCGGGCTAGCCAGCGAAAGCGACGCGACGGAGGAGACGTTTCAAAATAAAAGAAAAAGGATTCTGGAAGGACTCGCTCGCCTTATCTCGGACATGCCTCCGGAGAAAGGAAAGCGAAAGACAAGACTTCCAAGGAAAACCAGCAGGACAGCGAGCCCAACCTCGCGCGCCTGTCCTAGCGGATGCGGTTTCTCCCTCGCAGCAACGGACACCCACGAGGCCTGTCCCGTCTGCTTGGGGATGTTACACGCCAAAATGGCGCTGGATGCGCCCGATTCGTGCCCACACTGCAGCCAGATGCTGGAGGCGGTGAGGAGGCACCGGGCTGACTTCGTCGCCAAGGCCATGGGCGCCCCAGCAGCGCCAGCGGATCCAGATACCACCAAGCCCCTCACTCCCATGCCGGAGCTCGAGAACATGGCTCTGCACGACAGCACACGAGTCGAATGGGGTGACAGCCCTGACGTGCTGGCTCCTATGGTGGACCTAACAGTTGAGTTCGACACTCGAGGCATGATGAACGAGGACGACATCTCGATTTCAGCCTCAGGCGAATTCTCCGCGGAGGACGCAGACGTCGAATACGAGGAACAAGGAGAAGACCTCTCCCAAACCCTGGTACCTGTGCTCCCGGAGACTGACTTTTCCATCCCTGCTCTGTTCGACCTGTGTCACAGAGCAGCGGACGCGTTGCACATCCCATGGCCAGAGCCTCCGCCTCGTCAACAGGTCACGAGGCTGGCAGGAAACTATTTTTACTCAAAGCACAGGCCACCACGAGGCAAAGGATGCCCGTGTTCCCGGACTTCCTCACAGAACTGACTCGCACCTGGGCTCAGCCCCGGGCTCCCATGCTGTTACCACTCTCGCAGTTTCTCGACGTGGACAGGATGGATGAGGTGGGAATAGCCAACGTGCCTCAAATTGAGGACACACTGGCGTCTCACCTGGCTCCCAAGTCATCCGGGACAAAACCAACTCTCCCAGCAAAGCTTGTCGAGCTTCAGCTTCTCTGCTCGAGAAATGCTACAGAGCTCAGGGACTCGTGGCGCGCGCGATGAACGCGTCCGCGTTGATGCAGGCTTACCTGGCTGAAAAACTGCAACAGCTCCAGGTAATGACGGACAAGCAAGCTGCCGCTGACTTGCTGGATGAGGCCCGCAGGGCAACAGACTTTGTGCTCCGCATGATGGGAACAGCCGCTGTTGCTCAAGGCAGAGGCATGGCAGAAGTGGTCATCGCAATACGCCATCTGTGGATGACTTTAACTGATCTCCGCGAGGGACAAAAGGTGCCTTTTCTCCACCACTCGATAGAACCGACGGGATTGTTTGGGAAAGCTCTGGATCAAATTCAGACCAAGCTGGACCAGAGGCGCAAACAAGCGGAAGCTCTCTGGGTGGGCATTCCCAGGAGAAGCTTCGCCCCCCCCCCCCAGTGTTAATTTTGTTGACTAATTATTTTCGTTATAATTTTCGTCAACGAACCTTTATTTCATGACAGAAATGACACAGTAACTAAATAAAGACAACGTGATAGGATAAAAACTGTGACGAAATGAATTGACACTTTCGTTAACGAATAAAAACGAGACGAAAACATTGACTGGGACAAAATCCAATCAAAACTGTTTTCGTTTGGCGGAAGGTAGGGCCAAATTACAGAGGGAGCCAATCAGAATGACTTTAGCCCAAGCAAATAGGCGGGACAACTAAATAGCCGTCCAATCAGTGCTAAGCTCTTTGCAATGTAGCTGCGTACCTGCGCAGCCAGCTAGCAGTGCACTCACTGCTCACTGAAAAGTCTGTAAAGAAGCTCTCCACAAGCAGCATTAGGCAGCTTTCTGTTATGCACTTTTTTAATGGTTTTGGAATTTCAGTTCAAAATAATTAACCTGAGGAAAACTTTTTAATGAGTTAACTGTTAACATGTTTTGTTTTTATTTTTGATTTACAGTACCAATTTTTATGAAGAACACAATATGCTATTTTGTTATGAACGATGCATATAATTTTCAGGCAGAACAGGCCAACTGGTTGAAATATTACTGTTTAAAGCAAGGTTAGACAAATAAAGATGTTTGAAAAAAGTTTTATTTGTTTTTGTATGTATTGCATATTAAGATTAATATTATGGTTAAAACATTGTTTTGTTTTAGTAACTACAGAGAATTGATGAAATTGATGAAAAGTTTTTACTATGTATAACTTAGTCGACTTAATTGACTGTAGATTTAGTCGACTAAATGTTTTCATTGATTTGTCAACTAAAATTAGACTAAAACTAAAAAAAATTCTGATGGCTAAGTAATTACTAAAACTAAATGATGTTTTAGTCACATGACTAAGACTAAAACTAAATTAAAAATAGCTGTCAGGAACTTCCGGTTATGGCGGCCGCTTGAGCAGACGCATGCAACTTCGCTCCGCAGCTACTGCCCAAATATGTCAAGATAACAGCTGTCCACTGCGATAAATGCAAAAAAAGGGAGACATTCTGAGGAATAATGCCTAACCAAACTAAAACAAACAAAGGGAAAAGCGATACGACTAAACAAACTACGTTGTTTGACCACAACCTTCGTAGTGAAGCCCGGAAAGCTAACAGAAACATGGCGGAACAGGAAGGAGAAAGCGACCCAGAAAGCAGTAAGTTTGACCAAATCCTATCTGCAATAACAACACTACGAACTGAATTTTCTTCTAAACTCGATGGAGTGTTGGAAACGCTAAAAAACATGAAGCAGGAGATGAAAGACTATAACGAGCGGGTTTCACAAACAGAAGACCGCATCTCCTTTGCAGAGGATGAGGTGGCTAAGCTACGAGCTAACGTTAGCACCTTACAGGCTAACAACAAATCGATGGAAGATAAATTAATGGATTTGGAAACAAGAGCTCGTTCAAACAACTTACGGCTCGTGGGTCTTCCGGAGGGCGCTGAGGGCTCTGACCTATGTGCTTTTTTGGAGCAATGGATTCCTGAGGCGGTGGGGAGCGACGCGACGCAGACCTCGGAGGGCCTGCAGGCCAAGGTGAGCCTGGAGTCCGCCTACAGACTGGGCCGGAGGACGGACACGGACGGCGCTGCTCGACCCAGAACCCTGATGATGAGGTTTGTGAATCTTCGTGAGAAGCAAGGGGTCATGAGAGCAGCACGAACGAAGAAGGATATATATTACAAAGAACAACAGGTCCGCTTTTACCCAGATTTGGCCCCGGGGCTTCACCAACTTCGGAAAAAGTTTGACCCAATTCGAGAACAACTACGTAAATTGGGCATTCGTAATGGAATAACTCATCCTGCAACACTTTTGGTGACTTTTAAAAATAAAACATTGACATTTAAATCCTTTGAGGACGCAAGCAAGTTTATAAAAGAAATTCAGGAAGACTCAAAAAATGCAAAGCCTTGAAGAAAAAAAAAAAAGGACACGAATGGTATGTAAAAAAAAAAGATCTGAAAAGTAAAGTTTTGACATTGACCGATATACTTATAGTTTAGTACTACAGTAAATATGTAAATATGACTTATCTGTTTATTTCTTTACTGGGCAATGCAGTGAATATATTTGGTTAATTATATAAATATATAAGGGTCTTTGAATAAATAGAAGCTTAAGTGACACATAGGGAAAATAAGTTAGTTAACTGAATAGGCTCTAAACATGAGTGAACAGAGGTTAGAATTATAAATTATTATTATTTTATTTCATTTTATTTTTATTTTATTTTACTTTTTACTTTATTTTTTATTTTATTTTACTTTTTTATTATTATTATTATTATTTTTTTAACAAACGCTTCATGAGCAAATGATTAATTGAATACCTAAAAATATGGGAAATATCAAAGTTAAAATGTCCATAATGCTTTTTAAAGTGAGGACAAAGGA
>JBBPBX010072068.1:0-18154 GCA_038048925.1 Garcialebias charrua
CTTATCCAAAAACTTTATCTTAAGATATTTTATTTGATACAATACAGTATTAGATTAGGAAAAAAATGTATTTCGAGTCTTTTGACAAATGTCTATAACTGAGAGCTTGTGAGTGGCCATCAGTATGGACATTTATTAATTTATGTATTTCATATTGATTTCTAAAAAAATATATAAGCTATAATTTTATATGATTAGAATAGTTTTCCACCAATTAAGTACACCAATTTGTTGCCTATTGAAATATTATTTTTGTATTCATGTATACCATCTGTCCTTTGCAATGTTTTCAAACCCATTTGTTTCATATGAAAACATCACAACTCTTACTAAATTTATAATTTTCCTATATTCTCCATTTTAAATGTCCAGTCAAAGTCCCAAGGTACCAAAATGATCAGATATTGTTCCACCCTACAGTTATTCAACTGCAGTGTATTTCTCTCTTCCTCTAAACTGTCTAAAACAAACTTTGAGGCTATTTGAGGAAGACAGGTGTGCTGAGAATGACAAATCTATGTTTTAAGTAATCTTACTTCTGAATATTTTAAAAGTTAGTTTTGTAATTAATATATTTTATACACTCTATTTGCTTATTTTAAACACATCTCAGTTTTTAAATATTGATTGACTGTAAAATAAATAAATACGTTTATTAATTTCCTAAATAATTTTACCTCTGGTAGAGAGAGCATGGATAGACTGACGGATTAACGAACACTTAATTTCAATTGATGTAAAAATTCACCCCAATAGTAAATGCATTCTATGAAACACAGGGGGAAAAAAAGGATGAGCCTAAGCTTACCTCACTATTCACTCTATTCATGCTTCACAGTAAAGGACCAGGTAAAGATACCTCGACTATAACATGATACATTTCAAATTAGTAAACACTCCTGAAACCTTCTGTCAACAATCAGTAACTTTTGGTTCTTAACCTGCAAAACACTTATGGTAAATGGGTGACAAGGCAGAGCAGTGGTTATAGCTGTCGCCTCACAGTGAGGTCACAGGATCGCCTCCTGGCCCGGGCCTTTCTGTGTGGAGTTTTCATGTGTGGATTTTCTCTGGGTACTCTGGTTTCCTTCCACAGACCAAGAACACGGATTCATTGGTAAATAAACTATATCTAGGTGTGGGTGAGAGTGTGAATGGTTTGACTTTTTATTTTTCTCTCTCTATATATGTCCCTGTGATGGACCTGCAACTAGGGTGTCCCCTTCCCTCGCACAGCAACCGCTAGAGATAGGCACCGGCTCCCCACAACCCAAAAAGGAAAAGCATTTTAAGAAAATGAATGAATGAATGGATGGATGTATACACTGGAATTAGGATATTTAAGTTAGCACATTTATGGGGTGGTTCAAAATAACAATAAATCTGCTGCCAAAAGAGCTGCTCAAATAAATACAAGCTGGGTCAAAATTTAGAATTATACAAAATGAATAGAAATTAACCCAATCAAAGCTAAAGGTGGTCTAACAAAAATGTTACAGTCCAATATGTAGTACCGGTATGTAGACAGGCAGAACTGTTTTTATGTTCACTCTATGAAATTTTGCTAAGGATTTTTTAAATATTTTATAAGGCTATTTTCTTTTGGCAACTCCCTTCTACAGGTGTTGCTACAGCGAACCAAGTTGCATGAAGACTTGGCAGTTGTTTTTACGCTGGATGCCCTTCCTGATGCAGCCACACCTCTGAGCTACCATAGCCTCTGTGTGGAGCAGAGAGCTGCCATTTGGGGCACTTGGGGAGCAGATGGTGGGGGCTAAGGTCCTTGCTCAGGGGTCCAAAGTGGGGCAAATGAGGGTGGAGGCAGGTGTGGGTGGGTGTTTCAGCTTTCCCACTCACATTTTAATGTACGGTAATCAGTCTTGGGAGTTGAACCGAAGACTTTCCGATCACAGGCCCACCTTCTCTAACCTTTGCGCCATCACTCCCCTATTATAAATAAGGCTATAATTGACTGAATAAAAATAAAATAAAATGAAGTTTTATTAAAAAATCAACTAAAGTTACATAAACTTTCCATAATTTGAACATTTTTAATTGCCGTCAAAATTCGGACTATTATCACAGCTTTGAGGAGACTTAACAAGTTAAACAAATCTTCTAAACTTAAAGCTGTAGTCTCCTCAAAAAATTTTTTGAATGGTGAGAAATCAGCGAGCTCCTTAAATGTTATCAATATATTATGTCTGTTCAATCATCTAACATTCATAATCTTCTTGGGATCAGAATGTAAAAAAGCATTTCAAAACTTAAAACCCAGTTTGATTCTAATAATGTTTTGAATAATTTTCCTTTATTCTTAAGAATCTAGAAGTGTCTCTCTCTATCCCTCCCTGACAAAAGCCAAGCATCATACCAGGAAACAACAATGGGACACAGTCCAGGCAGGTCACTGTCTATTAAAAAAACAAAACATTAAGGGTGTCAGCCTGCATCAGCCTCTTTGATATCTTCACCACCTGGTCATTTCTCTACTTCCTTACAACTCTTTTGGGACCTCATCAACACTTGGTTAGCAGCATTTTGGCTTTGCAGCTTTGTATGGGGTTTATTTGTGCTCGTGTATGATGAGAACTGTGTGTGAGACAAAGATACATAAAAATGAGTGAGAAAAGCGGTGGGGTGTGTTGACAAAGTTTCCTTCAAGTCCCAAATTAATTGGACAATGGTTCACTTTAACCTTAGGCTTTTAGGTTCAGAACGATTGTCCTACAATGGACTTTTAGGCATGAAAAGGGTGGCAAAAGCTCATATTTTTTCTCACTCTGCATCTTTTTCCCTTATGAGAAACTTCTACTGTAACTATTTTCCCTCTAAAATATGTGCTGTAAAACCCTTTTTTATCTTGGCAAAAAGAAATAATGCAACTACGGGAAAAGACAGAAATTAAGGGGATATTTTTGCTGTGCAACATGCACTGTAAGTGGTACAACCTCCATAATTTGTAAGCCCTGACATTTCCTTAAGATATATATACAGTACACGTATATAAATTGTTCACAAAAATAAAAAAGAAAACTAAAATTTCACCAGACACAGAATGATTCCACCCCAGTTAATAAAAGTTGCAATTATCCTGACACACTGCTGGTTGGTGAGAGCACAACAAAATCTCCCCCACATTCAGAGGCAAATCTCCACTTGACCCAATGAAGGCCGTCCAGTTACAGCATTAGGGCTGCGCAGAGCTTGGGCAGAGTTCTAGATTCTCATAGGACTGGGGGGGGGGGATGGGGTGTGTTTGGCTCACATGGTGGTAAATGAAGAGACAAGGAGTAATCAAGCTTTTACACTAGTACTCAAAAAAGGTTTGGTGCAATAGTACCAGCTGGTATCATTGTTAAAATCCTGACACATCCTGATATAAATGTTATCAAACAAAAGCTTATTTGTGGTCACTGGAAAATGTCACTGTATGCCAGATGATGCATGAAAAAAACTTGTGATGTGTGATATCAATTGCAATAAACTCACATTTTCCACATTACTCACCCTATTCGTCATTATTTTACATGGTACATTACTTGAAATATAATGTCCTATATCCAAAAAAGCTAAGTCTGGTCCTCTGGACATTCAAAAAACAAAACAAAACAAAGCTTTGTTTTTTTGTTTTGTTTTTTGAATGTCCAGAGGACCAGACTTAGCTTTTTTGGGGTTTTTCTACCTGGATTATTGAGCATGCATCAGGGTATATATATAATGTCCTATAATTTATTGTAGTCCAAGCAGTCTTTTGCAATATTGATACTGTACTCACTGATTGAGACTATGATAAATTTACAACACTGTGCAGCCTTAACAGACAGGACTGTTGTTCTGTTTACAGTTTAAATAGAAAAAATGTCTGAAAAAGCATTTGACTGGCTTCACATTACTTTTTGCATTGCAGTGACACAGAAAAGGCACTCCAGGAAGGCAAATCAAAACAGCATTGCACAGTGTATTACCTCACCCCACTCATATCAGCAAATGTGTCCATCGTATTCATGCATCCTAAGTCTTGCCGACATGCCCAACACTGCAAAGCTTGCAGCACATATTAAAGTTTTCCCTGTCAGTTACATGCAGGAGAAAGTCAGCAGAACAAACATAAACTGTAAGACTATGACATGGCGCTTTCAATTTTTTAAAGCCCCTATTACAGTGAGCGATGTAGTTCTAAAAATACTTGCGTTTGAGCCTTTTCCTCTACTCTGCCAAGCTAAATTAAGACCTAGACCCAGAGGGGTGGTGGTGGGCAAATATAAGACTTGTCAGCAAACTGTATTGGTGATGTTTCTTTGGGTGATGGCACTGACTGCTTGTAGTTCCCCAGCACTTCATGTTGGCTTAGTCATGAATGAGAAGATTGAGAGATTTTACAATAGAACTGAAGAGGACACAAACATAATGGGGTATGAACAGATGCTGGGCGGGAAAAGAGGTAAATTCATGGTCACAGCTGCAAGCTTGCTCAGAGGATTTGAGGCGCTCTTCTGATAAAGAGCTCTAATTAAGTCACTGATACTAACCTTACAAACCCACCAAGGCCGACTTTCCAAAATGTGTTTTTATAATACCAGATATGAGAAAAGCAATGAGAACAGAATATGTAATGCTCCAAAATAATGTATTAACAGGCTTCTTATTTTTTAATAGTGTACTTTAGTATCACAACATACAGTATTGCGTGAAGTAAACAACTTTAGCCAGATGTTGTGCCAGAGGTGAGCCTATAAAGTGTGTGAATGAAAGACGAGGTGAATAGAGGTCGTCGTATGCCTCCAGAAAGGATTTTGTTCAAAATGCTGCAACAAATGTCTTTTGAAGTGAGCAGTATTTTTATTGTGAAAACTTCAAAGGGGTGGCTAGGATCTAAAGCCGCCGCTTGGACAAATACTTTTTTTTTAAATTAGCGCAAGGTGATGAGCAAACAGCAAAAAGGCCAGAGAGGTTTTTGATGAGAAGGCATCTGTTGGGCTGAGACTTCCTTCCATCTGAGACAGCTTTTAGTAGAACATGACTCAGGTCCACACCAGCTGCTGGCCTATAACTGGATGCATTTCACATCTTCCACTTCCACTCCTGTCACACTCAGGTGTAAATACATTTCCATTAAATCTAGGAATAACATCCAGATGAACAAACTTCTGATAATGTACGTATTTGTCGGCGTATAAGTCGCACCGGAGTATAAGTCGCACCAACCTAATTATGCCCAATTAAATGGAAAAATCAACGTATAAGTCGCATCGGCATATAAGTCGCACCGGCCTATAGGTCGCACCTCAAAATGGACTGGCTGCCAAATTGTTTGGAAGGACTTTTGACAAGATTATCACATAAAAACTACAGTATTTTGTTTGATGTGTCTTAGTTGAACTTTTCATTAATAAATGAACATTATTTTGGACTGGCTGCCAAATTGTTTGGAAGGACTTTTGACAAGATTATCACATAAAAACTACAGTATTTTGTTTGATGTGTCTTAGTTGAACTTTTCATTAATAAATGAACATAATTTTTGTATATTTTGTGTCTTTCATCATTTATCTTTAAAGATAAACACATAAAAATATATTTTTATTAGCTGACATTACAGTAAAAAACGTGTCTCAGTTTAAAATGATGACAGAAACAGATACTGTATTTATTTTATGGTTTTTATTTATTTATTCAAAACCATTGAAGTCTTCATCTTCTGTGTCACTGCACCATTTTTGGACCAGGCAGATGTCAACAGTGTAGGTACTGTAAAGGGTTTCTTAGCGCCCATAGCGGCCGAAACTGGTACTGCACCATTTTTGGAGTTTTTGACCAAAGTCAAATTATGACCAAAATATTGGAAAAATCGACGTATAAGTCGCACCGGCCTATAAGTCGCAGGGCTTAGAAATGTAGGCAAAAAGGTGCGACTTATACACCGGAGAATACGGTAAGCTGACATTTTGAGCATTCATTAAAATGATCAACAGATGGATAAATTAAACATTTTACTAAGAAGAAACATATCTTTGCACATTTTTTTTCTTATTGAATGCACATTTAAATAAACTGAAACAATTGATGAGTGAGGCTATCTTGGGTACATATACTTCCTTGAAGACCAAGGAGACCCACTATGAACATGACCATGCATTTATCCCCTTAAAAATGCATTAAATAAAGTATTACTGCTGCTGTAAATTGTTGTTACAAGATATTTCTCTGAGTGCTCTCCCACAGACTTCACAAGACCACAATCTTGAAGCAGTGCAGAGCTTGCTGTCTTTTGAAATCATCATTAAAAGCAATACGCATGAACACATCTGCAAGTGCAAGAAAACTGGGGGTTGGGAAGGCATAATTCTCCCTGTCATCCAAAAGAGCATTTCTGTATGGAACCAGATCACCACAGAACATTAATACAGACAGCATCACTTTAATATTGATGTGGTCAGCAGCTGTACCATAAATAAACTAATAACTTCCTGTAGAACAGACTTCTGACAAGTCTTTAGTAGAATAACTTTTAAACTCAGGTTTCCATCATGAAAGAAAGAAAACTTTTTATTTTTTGCTTCAACAGGTTGCTCTAAATGGAAAATAATAACATGACAAAAAGAGTATTTATTTTTTTAAAGTATCTCAGAGATCATAATTGTCTCATATACAGCAAGTAGGAGTTGAGAGTAAAATAAACCAAAATGAAACCAAAAACTGAAGCTGAAAGAATTAATAATAAATAACTCAATAAAGCCAAATGCCAAACCAAACTATAAACTAGAAAATTACTAACTAACTAACCAACTAACTAACTAACCCTAACTACCTCATACATATACTGTGTACATTAACTCATATGCTGCTGTGCCACTCTTTGCAAATGTCAATGCTAGAACCTTCAGTTTATTTTATAGATATACTTTTTATACTTTTTATACTACTATGAAAAAACTCAGGACAGTATTACACTTTTATTATTTCATTTTATGCTTATGTTCATTGGGTGTTTGGTGTTTTAGGGGTGTTTGGTGTTTCAGTGTTGGTGTAAATTTTCATACTTTTATACTACTATGAAAAAACTCAGGACAGTGTTACACTTTTACTATTTTATGCTTATGTTTATTAAATGTTTTAGTGTTTAGTGTTTAGATGGTTACTGTTGCACCGAGGGACTGAGAGAAACACAATTTCAATCCTGTGTATGTCCTGTACATATTGCAGTTCTGACAATAAAGTTGACTTTGACTTTTGACTTTGATTACCAATCTCATCATAGTTCAAACAGAAATGACATTGAACTTGTTTCTTCATAAATTATGAAGATGACTTGATAGATTTAAGCAACATATTCCCTTCTTGCTACATCATTTGAAAGTCTTTCTGTGACTTAGCCAAACCATTGTCACTAGCAAACAACAAAATTGGCTAACAGGATTTACAGACATACTGTAATTATTCACCATATACAATTTCTGATCCATACATATTTTTCTGCCCAAATATTCCTCTTCAGGGGTCGCCACAGCGAGTCATCCTCCTCCATCTCACTATGTCCTCTGCATCCTCTGTCCTCACTCCAACTACATCCATGTCCTCTAACGGCATCCATATACGTCCTCTTTGGCTTTTTCCAGGCAGCTGCATTTCTAACATCCTTCTACCATTATGCCAACTGTCCAAATGACTTGTCCAAACCATCTCAGTCTGGCCTCCCTAACTTTATCTCCCAGTTGTTCAACATGTGCTGTACCTCTGATGATCTCATTCCTGATCTTATCCATCCTTGTCACTCCTCAGGAGAACCTCAACATCTTCATTTCTGCCACTTTCAGTTCTTTCTCCTGTTTTTTGTCCATATCTCTGTCCCCAGACCATACAATAGAGCTGATCTCACCACTGTCTTGTAAACTTTTCCTTTGACCTTTGCTGCCACTCTTTTGTCGCAAATCACTCCTGAAACTTTTCTCCATCCACTCCATCCTGCCTGGACTCTCTTCTTCACCTCTTTACCACATTCCCCATTTTCCTGGACAGCTGACCCCAAGTTCTTGAAGTCCTACACCTTTGTGACCTCTGCTCATAGCCTCACTGTTCCACTGGCCTCCCTCTCATTCACACACATGTACTCTGTTTTACTACGGCTGACTTTCATTCCTCTTCTTTCAAATGGATACCTCCATCTCTCTAAGTTATTTTCCATCTGTTCCCTGTTCTCACCACAGATCACAATGTCATCTGCAAACAACATAGTCTACAGGGATTTCTGCCTGACCTCATCTGTTAGTCGGTCCATCACCAGAGCTAACGAGAAGGGGCTCAGAGCCGATCCTTGATGCAATTCCACCTCCACTTTGAACCCATTTGTCAGTCCTACAGCACATCTCACCACTGTCCTGCTGTCCTCATGTCCTGTCAAACATACTTCTGACAATCCACATTTCCTCATGCAATATCACACCTCCTCCTCTTTATGTTCTTTCTGGCTTTCTCTGTTCTTTTTGACCCTCTACTTCATCAGCATTCTCAAAGCAAAGATGGCATCTGTGGTGGTTTTTCTCAGCATGAAGCCATACTGCTGCTCACAGATAGTCACCTCTCGTCTAAGTCTTAACTTCCACAACTCTCTCCCAGATCTTCATTGGGTAACTCATCAACTTAATTCCCTTGTAGTTGCTACAACTCTGTAAATCGCCCTTGTTCTTAAAAATGGGCGCCTGCACACTTTTTCTCCATTCCTCAGGCATTTTATCACCCTCAAATATGCGGCTCGGGTGGTTGCTGAGGCAAAAACTCGGGCGTGGGAGGAGTTCGGAGAGGCCATGGAGAATGACTTCCGTACGGCTTCGAGGCGATTCTGGTCCACCATCCGGCGTCTCAGGGGGGGAAAGAGGTACGCGACCAACACCATTTATGGTGGGGGTGGCGTGCTGCTGACCTCAACTCGGGATGTTGTGAGTCGGTGGGCGGAATACTTCGAAGACCTCCTCAATCCTACTGGCACGTCTTCCACTGAGGAAGCGGAGCCTGGGGACTTTGGGTCGGGTTCTCCGATCTCTGGTGCTGAGGTCGCCGAGGTGGTTAAAAAGCTCCGCGGTGGCAAGGCTCCGGGGGTGGATGAGATTCGCCCGGAGTTCCTTAGGGCTCTGGATGTTGTAGGGTTGTGTTGGCTTACGCGACTCTGCAATATCGCGTGGACATCGGGGGCAGTTCCCTTGGATTGGCAGACTGGGGTGGTGGTTCCCCTATTCAAAAAGGGGGACCGTAGGGTGTGTTCCAACTATAGGGGGATCACACTCTTAAAGGGATTGTGACATGATTTTTTTACTATTCATAAAATTGCTCAAAATATATATATTTTATCATTTAAATATGTTTGTTTTTGCAAACAAAATGATAAATCACTTTAATTTTGCTTTAAAAGTGATTTTGAACTTCAAGCCGTGTTTAATCATGGGAAATCCGATTACACTCGAACGCACCATATGTGATGTCACACTGGGCAGAGGGCTGTGGTGTCTTTAATAGCGGACAATTTAAAACTGGACGAATTTAGCAATCTATGTGAAGATTTGAGCTATTTGTCTTCATTTTGGGAAGCAGAAAATTGTTTGGGTGATGGAACAAGAAACAACAGGATCTAATTTAGGTCTGATGCTGTATCAGACTTCCTTCATGTCGAGCTGCTCATACCTGCGCACTGTGACAAGCCCAGAGCTCTGCCCGGTGTGACATCACAGATGGTGCGTTCGTGTGTAATGGGATTTCCCATGATTAAACACGGCTTGAAGTTCAAAATCACTTTTAAAGCAAAATTAAAGTGATTTATCATTTTGTTTGCAAAAACAAACATATTTAAATGATAAAATATATATATTTTGAGCAATTTTATGAATAGTAAAAAAATCATGTCACAATCCCTTTAAGCCTCCCTGGTAAGGTCTATTCAGGGGTTCTGGAGAGGAGGGTCCGTCGGATAGTCG
Organism: Garcialebias charrua; assembly: GCA_038048925.1. Classification (NCBI taxonomy): domain Eukaryota; kingdom Metazoa; phylum Chordata; class Actinopteri; order Cyprinodontiformes; family Rivulidae; genus Garcialebias; species Garcialebias charrua. The sequence continues at coordinate 9,966 of JBBPBX010072068.1, forward strand.
AACCTCGGATTCAGGAGGAGCAGTGTGGTTTTCGTCCTGGTCGTGGAACACTGGACCAGCTCTACACCCTCAGCAGGGTCCTGGAGGGTGCGTGGGAGTTTGCCCAACCAGTTTACATGTGCTTTGTGGACTTGGAGAAGGCATTCGACCGCGTCCCTCGGGGGGTTCTGTGGGGGTACTCCGGGAGTATGGGGTACCAGGCCCTTTGATAAGGGCTGTTAGGTCCCTGTACGACCGGTGTCAGAGCTTGGTCCGCATTGCCGGCAGTAAGTCAGGCTCGTTTCCGGTGAGAGTTGGACTCCGCCAAGGTTGCCCTTTGTCACCGATTCTGTTCATAACTTTTATGGACAGAATTTCTAGGCGCAGCCAAGGTGTTGAGAGGATCCGTTTTGGTGACCTTAGAATCGCTTCTCTGTTTTTTGCAGATGATGTGGTCCTACTGGCTTCATCAGTTCGTGATTTACAACTTTCACTGGAGCGGTTTGCAGCCGAGTGTGATGCGGCCGGGATGAGGATCAGTTCCTCCAAATCCGAGGCCATGGTCTTGAGCCGGAAAAGGGTAGCATGCCCTCTCCGGGTCGGGGAGGAGGTCCTGCCCCAAGTGGAGGAGTTTAAGTATCTCGGGATCTTGTTCACGAATGAGGGAAAACTGGAGCGTGAGATCGATAGGCGGATAGGTGCAGCGTCCGCAGTGAAGCGGGCGCTGTACCGGTCTGTCGTGGTGAAGAGAGAGCTGAGTCAAAAGGCAAAGCTCTCAATTTACCGATCGATCTACGTTCCCACCCTCATCTATGGTCATGAGCTTTGGGTTATGACCGAAAGAACAAGATCTCGGATACAAGCGGCTGAAATGAGTTTTCTCCGCAGGGTGGCTGGACTCTCCCTTAGAGATAGGGTGAGAAGCTCAGTCATCCGGGAGGGACTCGGAGTAGAGCCGCTGCTTCTCCACATCGAGAGGAGCCAGTTGAGGTGGCTCGGGCATCTGGTTAGGATGCCTCCTGGACGCCTCCCTGGTGAGGTGTTCCGGGCATGTCCCACCGGGAGGAGACCCAGAGGAAGACCCAGGACACGCTGGAGGGACTATGTTTCTCGGCTGGCCTGGGAACGCCTTGGGATTCCCCCAGAGGAGCTGCTCCAAGTGGCTGGGGAGAGGGAAGTCTGGGCCTCCCTACTTAGGCTGCTACCCCCACGACCCGACCCCGGATAAGCGGAAGAAGATGGATGGATGGATGGATGGATGGATGGATGAAATATGCCACTGAAAATTTGAGTCAAAAACCTCACTGCCATTTCTCCGAGACATTTCCAAACCATCACTGGTATGTCATCAGGTCCTACTGCCTTCCCCTTCTTCATTCTTTTCAGAGCTTTCTGAACATCACCCTCACTAATCTTTCTCATTTCCTGGTCCACAGTTTCTATGACCTCTACTTTGTCTCTTTCATTCTCTTCATTCATTAGCTCCTCAAAGTACTCCTTCCTTCTTCCTGTCACACTCTCCTCACTTATAATTAAACTGCTCCAAGACTGAGGCCATACTGATTGGCACCCCTCACCAGGTACAAACATCAACTATAACAACAATTTCCTTTTCTGGAGAAGACATCCCCCTCTCCACCTCTGTTACAAATCTTGGAATAAAAATGGACTCTCATCTTACATTTGAAAATCACATTAAGCTTCTGTTTAAAACTTGCTTCTTCCATCTTCGAAACATCTCCAGACTTCGCCCATCCCTAACTTTTTCCGATGCTGAGAAGCTCGTCCATGCTTTTGTCTCCTCCAGGCTCGACTACTGCAACTCCCTGTTTATTGGAATCCCTGGTAAATACCTTCAGAAGCTTCAATATATTCAAAACAGTGCAGCAAGGATTTTGTTGAGAGTTCGTAAATTTGAACATATTACACCCATTCTCCATAACCTTCATTGGCTTCCTGTCGCCTACAGAATTCAGTACAAAACTGCTCTCATTACACATCAATGCTTACACGGAACTTCACCAGATTATCTAAAGGACATTCTTGCACCATACTCATCCACCCGGTCTCTACGGTCACAGAACAGTCATCTACTTCACATTCCGAGAACCAAATTAAGGACCATGGGAGACCGGGCTTTCAGTGTGGCTGCCCCCCGCCTGTGGAACTCTCTTCCTGACTGCCTAAGAGCTCCACAGTCACTGGTTGACTTTAAGAGCGGCTTGAATACATGTACCTTTCTTTTTAACCAAGCATACTCTTGCCTCCTCATGATTCTATCTTTGATCTTAGTTGATACTGTTATTGATTTAACTTGCTTTATTACTTGTTTTATTGACATTTAATTCTGTTGCACTTTGTAGCACTTTGAGATTTTCATTAATGAAAAGTGCATTATAAATTGAAATTATTATTATTATTATTATTATTATTATTATTATTAGAACATTACAATTCCTCTCTTTAACAAGCCTAACCTGCTGCACATCCTTTCCAGCCTCATCCATTTGTCTTGCAAATTGGTACAAGTCCTTCTCGCCCTTTTCAGTGCCCAACCTCCCATACAGCTTATAATACGCATTCTGCTTTGGCTTAGCTACCTCCCTCTTTGCTCTACGTCCCATCTCCTTATACTGTATTCCTGCCTCCTCTCTTCAGTCCTCTCACTGTCATATTTCTTCTTGGCTAATCTCTTTCTTTGAATAATGTCCTGCACTTCACTATTCTACCACCAGGTTTCCTTATCATCCTTCTCTGCCCGTGACACTGACACACCAAGTTCTTTCCTACCTGTCTCTCACTGTTGCTGTAGTAGCCCAGTCATTTGGGAGCTCTTTCTTACCACCCACAGCCTTTAACAGCTCCTCTCTGAGTTTCTCACAATATTCGTCTTTTCTCCGCTTCCACCATTTGGTCTTGGCTGATTTTACTATTTTCTCAACAAAAGTCATTCTACACACAACCATTTGATACCATCTAGCCATCGCCTTGCAAGACAGTCTACCGCTACCGGTGTATGAATGAGTGTATGAATGAGTGGATGGTTGGTACTGTGAAGTGCTTTGGGGCCCCTCAAAGGGGGCTGGAAAGCGCTATAAGTAAGCTCCATTTACCATTTATCATTTGTACCTGCAGTCTACCTACAAACTCCTGCCTCCAATCTTATGTATTTGGCTTTTGTTTGTGCTGTGGGATGGGCTGTTGGTTCCAATGATGAATTAAAGGAATATTCTTCTCATCATCATAAATTTATGACAATCTAAATAAAACAGATTCAAATAACATAAGCACATTTATAAACTCAATGTACAGTTTAAATATGTATCCATTGATATCAAAGCCAACAAGAATTACAACTCATAGTGCCACAATAATTGATAATATTTTCACAAATATAACAAATGGGGATGTGATAGGTGGTATCTTAACGACCGACTTAAGTGATCATTTACCAGTTTTCACAATCTTTAAAAATGATCAAAATATCACAAAAGCAGTCACAACGAAGAAAAAGATCATAAACACATCAAAAAAAGTTTTGGAAAAATTGAAAGAGGATCTGGATAAACAAGACTGGAATGATGTGTATGTTGATGATGCGAACAGAGCATATGATGAGTTTATGAATATCTTGGAAACCCTGTATGAAAAGAATTGTGTGCAAACAAATTACACAAAGAGAAATACGAATGATCAACCATGGATGACAAAAGGGTTAAGAAATGCATGTAAAAAAAAGAATTATTTGTATTCATGTTTCTTGAAATTGCGAAGTCAGAGCGCAGAAGAAAAATATAAAAAGTATAAAAATAAATTAGTAGGGATTATAAGGAAACATAAGAAAGAATATTATAGTAAATTATTAGATAAAACTAATGGTGATATGAAAGCAACATGGCGAGTAATGAATGGTGTACTGAAGAATCATAAAGCAAAAACTGGTATTTCAAAATATTTTGTAAAAGACAACGATGAAGTTCATGATGAAAATGAAATTGTAAATGGATTTAATCAATATTTCGTGAATGTTGGATCAAGCCTTGCAGCTAAGATACCAAATAAAAATATGATCCACTCAATTACAGGTTGTGCAAATACAGGTAGTCCCCGATTTACGAGCGCTCTGATCTGCGAGGTTCCAGACTTACGAGCTGCGAATTTTTGGAAAAAACGAAAAAAATACTGAGTTTTCATGTGTTTTTTCACCACAGTTAGTTAGTTAAGCATATGGACACACGTTTCCGATCATTTTTATGCACTCATAAGCAGTTTTTGGATGAAAATAGAGTGTTTTTAGTCGCGCTAGCGAAAACCGTTCCAATTTACGAGCGAAATTCCGGATTTACGAGAGAAATGGCGGCCGTTCCAAATTACGAGATTTCCGGTTTACGAGCGCCTCGTTGTGACGGATCTCGCTCGTAAATCGGGGACTACCTGTAGTATTTTCCTAAATGGAACTAACAAAGAGGAAATAATGAATGTAGTAAAACATCTTACAGACAAGAGATCGAAAGACTGGGTGGACATGGATATGATGTTTGTAAAGGACATAATGAGCCATGTTATTGAGCCGTTCACATACATATGTAACTTATCATTTTCAACAGGAATTTTTCCAGATAATATGAAAGTAGCTAAGGTCGTTCCTCTTTTTAAAAATGGTGATAAATGTGTATTCAACAATTATAGACCTATATCCTTGTTACCACAGTTTTCAAAAATTCTTGAAAAACTATTTGTAAACAGACTAGACCAATTTATAGATAAACAAAATATTCTAAGCAACAGTCAGTATGGGTTTAGATCAAAAAACTCTACATCAATGGCTCTCATGGAATTAATGGAACAAATAACTACTGCTGTCGATCAAAAACAACATTGTATCAGTATCTTTGTTGATTTAAAAAAAGCATTCGATACTATTGATCACACCATTCTCCTTGAAAAACTGAACAAATATGGTATTAGAGGACCAGCATTACAGTGGGTATCTAGCTACTTAAAAAATAGGAAACAATTTGTACAAATAAATGATGTAAGATCTGACCTCTGTAATATCACATGTGGAGTTCCCCAAGGCTCTGTACTTGGACCAAAGCTTTTTATTTTATATGTGAATGACTTGGTAAATGTGTCAGGACTCCTTAAATGTGTACTTTTCGCTGATGATACCACTTTTTTCTGTTCAGGTGAAGATATAGAACAAATGTTAGAATTGATAAAGACAGAATTTGTCAAGATACAAACTTGGTTTAAAATAAATAAATTATCATTAAATCTAGAGAAAACTAATTACATGATATTCGGTAATAAAAAGAAAACTGTTGATGTTCCACTCAAAATTGAGGATGTTGAGATTTGTAGAGTGAATGAGGTGAAGTTTTTGGGTGTTATCATTGATGACAAACTGACATGGAAACAACACATAAATTCTGTAAGAATAAAAATAGCTAAATCGATAGCAGTGCTGTACAAAGTCAGAGACCTATTGAATGATAAAGCTCTGTATTTGTTGTATAACACAATCATTGTTCCACACTTAATCTATTGTATTGATGTTTGGGGGAAAGCGTGTAAAACAATCACAAAGCCTATTTTTGTATTACAGAAAAGAGCTGTAAGAATTATCACTAGAAAGCATTACCGTCATCCATCAAGTACATTATTTTATCAACTAAAATTATTGAAGTTCCATGATTTGGTAGACTATAATATTTTATCAGTTATGTATAGAGCTCAAAATAATGCATTACCTTTAAATATCCAAATGCACTTTGTTAAAAGACAAAGTTGTTATAATCTTAAGGGAACAGAGTTGTTTGTAAAACCACAATTCAGAACCAGTTTGAAGGGACGTTCTACCTCAATCCAGGGAATTAGATTATGGAATGGCTTGGAGAATGTAGTTAAAAATGCCAAGTCAATGTTTACATTTAAAAAAATGATCAAAACAAATGTGTTAAAAAAATATATGTGAAATAACGTAATGTGTATTGTATTAGTTAGAAAATTAGAAAGAGTTAGTCATTTTGTACTGTTGGTTGAAGAATATTATTGTTTAACCTGATTGTTGGAAAAAGTTGGTTGAAGATTATTATTGTTTACATGGTTTGACTACTGTTGTTTAATCTGATTGTTGGAGATAAGGGGCAGATATAATAAGATTTATTCTTCTTTCTGCTACCTTTCATTTTTTTACATTTTGTACACTATCATTATGAGATTGTCTTGTATTGTTTCTTTTGTAAAAAAAATGAACAAATTTAATAAACATAAACATAAACATAAACAATCTAATTTTAGGAGCGTTTATTGCTAAGCCCAACTCCACCATAATGGAGAAGCTAACTTGCACAAAACAGTTTGTGGAAATCTAACAAAAATACTTTAACAGGTAGTAGTTGGTTGGCTAAAGAACTTATGCTACAAAAAAATCACAGAGCATCAGAATAAAAATATATAAGCTTATACATCATTATCAAAGCTTGAGATTACCGTAAATATAAAAATGATAATATCATACAATCTGTTATCTTACAACCAGCAAACCCATTAATTGTGTTTGACTTTAGCACAACCTGATAAATCTGTAAATCTGATCTGTAAATGGATGACCGTCTTTCGAGTGACATGACCTCAGTGTGAGTACATTTGATTCACACCCCCATCCCATTAAACCTGACAGCGACATCAGACAGTTGTCAAGACCAGCTGATGTATACACTAATCTGCATTCACACATAAATGCAACACAGGCACTTAAATGAATTTGTGCAAATTTATGAAATTATCTGTCTATAACTTATCAATCTTTTTTTTTTTTTTACATAGCTCCATGTAAGGCATATCCTAGAACTATGCCTCTGATTGCTCATGAAGCTTGTTATTGTCATATAACAAATTACACACTACAAGCTTTATTCAACGTTGAACCCAAAACAATAAGATTAGTCTGTGTGAAAGTTGTAACTCAGTAATCAACACAGACTATCCACTGTCCAATCGGTATGGCACAATATGTGGCTAACTCGACTTGGGTCAACCCCTACAAAAGACACACATTTACCAAAAACCTTTTGAACCATTTACAACTTCAATCTCCAACTTTTGAACCATTTACAACTTCAATCTCCAAAAAAAGTTGTGACAATGTAAAAATAAAAACTGAATGCAATTTTTAAATCTCATGAACCCACATTATATTCACAATGGAACACCATCAAAAGGTAGCGTATGTTTAAACTCAAATAAACTAAGACATAAAAAAAAAAAAAAATCTTGAGGGTGGGGGGGTTGAAATTTGATGACAGCAATACATCTCAAAAAAAGTTGAGACAGGGTGAGCATCCCTTCTTTGTCTGTAAACATCTCGAAAGTGAGGAAGCCAGCTGCTCAAATGTTTGGAAGGTGTCACATTCTTGTCTGACAGGATTCTAGTTTGACAATCCTAGGTCTTTTTTGCTGAATGGGAGCTAGAGATTATTCTACAGCCTGTATAAACCTTTATTGACAGTGGCTTCAGATGTGTAAGCTGTCCATGCCAGAGGCCCTAACGCACCCCCATACCATCAGAGAGGCCAGCTTTTCTACTGAGAGCTGGTAACAGGCTGAATGGTCTCTTAAAGGTCAACTGACATGATTTTTTTTACTATTCATAAAATTGCTCAAAATATATATATTTTAACATTTAAATATGTTCATTTTTGCAAACAAAAAGATAAATCACTTTAATTTTGCTTTAAAAGTGATTTTGAACTTCAAGCCGTGTTTAATCATGGGAAATCCGATTACACACGAACGCACCATCTGTGACGTAATGTGAGGCAGAGCTCTGGGCTTGTCACAGTGCGCGGGTATGAGCAGCTCGACATGAAGGTAAGTCTGATACAGCATCAGACCTAAATTAGATCCAGTTGTTTTTTGTTCCATGACCCAAACTATTTTCTGCTTCCCAAAATGAAGACAAATAGCTCAAATCTTCACATAGATTGATAAATTCATCTGGTTTTAAATTGTCCACTATTAAAGAGACCAGAGCCCTCTGCCTCTCACTCTGCACACTACGTCGCAGATGGTGCGTTCGCGTGTACCGTAATCGGATTTCCCATGATTAAACACGGCTTGAAGTTCAAAATCACTTTTAAAGCAAAATTAAAGTGATTTATCATTTTGTTTGCAAAAACGAACATATTTAAATGTTAAAATATATA
>JBBPBX010072069.1:0-18154 GCA_038048925.1 Garcialebias charrua
GCGACCCGCCCGCCAGAGCCCAAGACCCCCGACCCCCACCAGGCCCAAGCCCGGGGACGACACGCCCCCAGAGTCCCAAGCCTCCGGCACCCGCCCCGAAACCACCCCAGCACAGCCGGGTCACCGACCGGCGACCCATGACCGCCGCCACCGACCACCCGAGGGCCCGCATGCCGTCCCTAGCAGATATCCCCCAGAACCCCCCCGGTCCTCCCCAGGTCGAAGACAAGGTCCTCCCCGCCCAAGCAGCCCCAACCCCCGGCGCCCCAAACCCCAACCTCCCCCCCCTCCAGTCCCAATGCCCCACAAGGCCACATCCCAGACCCCCCACCCTCACTACGTAACGGAGCCGATCAAAGAATGCCAAATAGATTGATCCAATGTGTCGGCAGATGCTGTTTCAAGACTAATATGATCTAACAGAAGATTTTTATACTGATTAATGCTAAGATTATTTTTATTTTTCCAATTTACGAGTATGGTTTTCTTTGCGATGCATAAGGCAGTGAAAAGCATATAGGATGTATTTTTTTCTAGTATAACATCTTCAAAGATACCCAATAAGCAAACAGATGGAGAGAGTGGGATATTAAATTTCAAACATTTAGACAAGTCTTCACATACCTGTACCCAGAACCTCTGAACGGGTGGACAGAACCAGAGCGCGTGAATATAATCATCAGGTGTGTTACTTATGCATTGTGAGCACTTGTTAGATGGTGTAAAGCCCATCTTAAACATTCGCTGACCCGTATAATGTACTCTATAGAGAACCTTATATTGTATTAATTGTAAATTGGAGATTCTAGTCAATTTAAAAGTATTTGAACATACTTGAGACCAAATTTTTTGTTCAAAGTTGATTGATAAATCTGACTCCCATTTTTCAACAGGTAGTGCTATCGAGTCATCGATTCTAGACAATTTTTTGTATATTTTAGATAATAATTTGGGTGGTTGAAAATTAATAAACTCTAACACACATGTTGGTGTTTCCAACAATGTTTTATTAAGCTTAAATTTCTTTTTTACAATTGACTTAATTTGTTGGTATTGTAGGAAATATTTATTATCAATGTCATATTGTATTATTAATTTATTAAATGGAATAAAGTCTATACCCTCAAATATGTGTTCCAGACATTCAATACCTTTCATTCTCCAACCTGTGAAATTTAACATATTATTTTCTTGTTGAATGTCAGGATTGTTCCAGAGAGGTGTATGTCTACATGGGAATAGTGAAGACTTTGTCATTTTCAGATACTCCCACCATGCTGTCAGAGATGAGCTAATATTGATGCTCTTAAAGCAGACATGTCTTTTTAAATCTGTACTGATAAATGGTAGATCTGAAATCCTAATATTATTACATAAAGTTTGTTCTATATCTATCCAAGTTTCATCTAGTGCATTCGGTTTTAACCACTTTGATATATATTGTAACCTGTTGGCTAAATAGTAGTAATAAAAGTTTGGAAGTTCTAATCCTCCGGTATCTTTAGATTTCTGTAATGTTTTGTCTATTCCATATCTGACTGAATTTGGACTGAATTTTTAAATGTTGGACAAAACCTCTGGGCACCACTGTTTTTTTTTTCTTTTTCTTTTTTCTTACTTGTGTTTCAAACAGAAATATTTCTGTGGCCAGGTCACATGCAGATTTGTGAACGCATACACACAAAAAAAGAACCTGCATCTAAGCACTTTCAGGTGCTAAATCCAGCTTTACTATTTTACTGTACCTTGAAAGGCAGGAAACACCAAGGGCTTGATTTACTAAAGGTTTGCGCGTGCAAAAACAGGCATAAACGTGATTGCACAAACAAACTGATGTGGAAGCTGATCTACTAACAGGGCACACCAAGGATTGTATCTGTCAAACAGGCAAAATAGCACACACAATTCATTTAATGCATTTACCTCAATAAATAAGCAATATCGGGTATTTCTACCCAAACGTGCAAAATACTGGAAAGAACAGAAAGTTCACTGGAAAGAACAGATTCAATAGATTAATTGAATGTGCACAATGTGATTTATCAAACCTGAAACAAATTGTGGCAGCTAATTTTGTGTCTTTTAATAGCGCAAAAGGCAGGTGCAAACCGATACAGCTGTGCGTAACAATGGCTGCGGTTGTTGTGGTGAGGAGGCTTAGGCAAAATGAGAGGAGACAGAGAGAACAGATCTTTTCTGCTCGTGCAAACATTTTGTAAACGCAAGAAACAAACATTATCAAGACATATAGTCTATCCAGCTATGCAATTTTGGAGCTTCTGGATGATCCAAGGGTTGACAGAACTAGTCACAAGAAGGAGTCATAAGTGCTGTGTGTTATCATTGTATGTTTCCATACAATGGTGAAATTAGTCTCTGCATTTAACCCATCGCACCTGGGATACACCCAGGTGGAGCAGTGGGCAGCTATGTAAGCACCCAGGGAGAAATTAGGGATTAGATGTCTTGCTCAGAGACGCCATGACAAGTGAAAATGGCTGGGGATCAAACCTGGGACTTTCAGGTGCCAAGTCAGCTGCCCTACCTCTACCCCATCTCGGCCCCTAGTCATGTCATATCACCTATGACAAAACTACTTTCAACCCTCCATTTCCTTGCGTCTAGGTCATTTCAGCCCACTGTGGCATTGGTGCTCAAAGAGAAGTTTTTCTGGCGTACTTTTCCAAGTTTTAAACACGTCACACAGGATGGGCAGATACATCCAATTCCAAGCACTCTGGATGCGATGATGAAACAAAACATGGCTTTTACGCTGTTGCTGGCTTTTCCAAAATTATTGGAGTGATAGACAGCACTCATGTGCAACTTGTTCCTTACTTAGATGGGGAGTTTATATACTGTAATCGTAAGCACACACATTCCTTGAATGTGCAAGTTGTGTGTGACTCAAAAGGGGTCTTAACTTATGTTGTGGTAAATTATCCAGGGTTGGTGCATGACTTGTTTGTCTTGAGGAATAGTCTTGTCTTTATAAAGTTTAGAGATGTCCAATATGGGGATGGCTGGCTTTTGGGTAAACTGATTACTTGCCTATAATTTATGCTTTGTAGAACAAAATAAATCTTCACAATGACAAATATGTGGCAGCAGTTAACCTATTTTTAAGGTGACAGTGCATACCCCTTCATACAATCCTTTTGACAGTGTCAAGAGGACACTGTGTAAGCATGGGTGTCAAGTTGACACCCATGCTTAACCTGACCACTCCAGGAGAGTGCCGCTATAATGCAGCCCACATCAGATCAAGAAACTGGAGCGCATCGTCAGCGTACTGAAGAGTAGGTTCTGTTGTTTGGATCAGACTGGAGGAGCTGCTCTACAGCTCAGAAAAGGTGGCTGGAATCATAGTCCTCAGGACTTGCGCTCCATCACTGATATGGAGGTTTTTTTTTAAATCTAATCTTAAAACCTTTTTATTCATGCAGGCTTTTAATACCTAGTAGTTCTTTGTCAATCTTGTTATGTTTTAATTGTTTTTAATTTTTAACTGGCTCTTTTAAAATTTTTAATGGTTTTGTTTTTTACTTCTGTATTGTTTAGCACTTTGTGCACCCTCTGGCTGCTGAAAAGGGCTCTATAAATAAAGTTTGATTGATTGATTGATAGTGTGTGGTGCATGTTGCACAGCATCGTGAAACATCACGGGCTGGAGCAAGATGTCCTAAATATGGAAGAAGAGCCACATGCGGGACAACTTAATGCTGCAGGAGAGCAGACACAGCAAACTCTGATTTAAAGTCATTTCTCATGAGCCATTTGAACTATGTGATCATTTTGTTTTTCAAGCAGTAGGCCAATTAAACAAAGAATAATACCATGAACATAAATATATTGTGGCTTGTATTTCAAACTAAACAGAACTGACCCTTAATAGCCACCAAAGAATGAAAAACCAGCCTCAATTCTGAAACAAATGTTCATAATGAACTGCTGAGTTACTTGTTTTGTCAAATTGTTTTGTTGATTGGGGTTTTCCATTTTAGTATACTGGTGTCCACCTACTGCACGTTCACCTCCTCCTGCTCTCTCCTCCCTCTCCATTTCCCAGCTGCTCAGTTGAGGGGCCACTGGAACAGAATGACCTCCCGACTGCCCATATCCATTCTTCTATCCTTCTTGCAGGACATTGAAGTCCATCGTCAGGCCAGATATGGCCCTGACCAGCTGCCTGGTGTGCACAATGATGGCCCGAGTGTCCCGCCTGAGTGAGCGCCACAGAGGACACAGACCTCACCTCCTGTGCAAAGGACTGTAGCCCATTTTCAGTGCTGCAGACGGGTTTTTCTGCTGCTGCAGCAGCTCCTTGTCAATGTCCTCATAAAGAGGACACTTTCAGGCCTCTGCAGAGGCGCTTGTTGATTTTGTCTGACTTAAGTGCGGCTGGGATTCTGGAACCTCAAATGCAGACTCACATTTAAAAAAGTTACATTATATTTAAAGAATCGTCAGGACAAGTGCACTGAAAATGTTGATTCATTATGTCATGACTGCACAAAATTCATGTTTGTGTGCACCAAGTGTCTGAGTTGAGTAACTTAGTTTATCAATTAAAAAAACTGAAACGTGCAACATTTCCTCTTAGAAGAAAATAATTTTGTGTACGCTAACAACTTTTGAGCATCTTGCGATGGCGTAAAATGGAAATCACACACTGATTTTGTAAATGAAATTACATGTTTACAGTGCATGTTCAACTAAACATTAACTTGTGAAACACATTTTTGATAAATATCTGAATAAATTACATGTGAGCAATAACAGAAATATGTGTTTGTTATAATGGGCCTACCTTGGTGTTCATTTTTTGGTTCAAGGGTGTTATGTCCCTCTATTCCAATTATCTGCTCATTGCAGGTTAACTGCACCTGCTCATCGTAGATCATATGTCTTCCACCAGTCCACCACCTGTTTTATTGACCAACATTTTATTATGAGCTATTTATTCCTTCATTCTTCCAATATCTTGCCAGCTTTTCTTAACATTACCTGGTGTTCTTGTTTAACCCACCCGCATTGACTTTCTCACAGATTGTCTCCCATATTGCATCTTTTTTTTTAAATTATATTCAGATTTATTTTCTGTTACTCAGTAATACAAAATATGTGTGTTTGCCTCTTCCACCAACACCTCCAATTCCATCACTTCAAACTTCATTTTTCACTTGTGGTACTTGCCCAAATTTCCCATGGTGAAAACTGAAAGTTATGCACCATAACTCATGTTCTCTGAAGGAAGGGAACGAGGTGCAACATATTGCTATGGGAAATTGCACCCCCGCGTGATTACCTGAAGGAATACACTCACGCCTTTATGGCCGGGGCGTCAGCGTCACGCCAGAGACCCCACCCTCTGGGTATTTAAGACGCAGACGCCCATCCTACTTTCTCCAAAATGCACTTCACCGAGCTTTCAGCATTGAAAAGGGCCATGTTGCACCTCGTTCCCTTCCTTCAGGTAACATGAGTTATGGTGCATAACTTTCAGTTCCCTTATCAGTCAGTCACTCGGTGCAACATATTGCTATGGAAACGTAATTCATTCACGCCCTTGAAATGCTCAGTAAAATGCATGTTAGTGTGAACGTCTGCCTTTATTCATTAGGCATCTCACGGCCGCTCTCTACTGTGTGTTAGAGAGGACAGCCTGAGTGACATCACACGCAGTAACGTCCAAACTGTAATGTTTTGCAAACGTATTTGTTGAGCTCCAGTTCGCAGCCGCACAGATGTCTGCAACTGGTACACCCTTGAACAATGACCACGAGGTGGCCAGGCCCTGAGTAGAGTGAGCACGTACTCCAGAGGGCACCTGTTGACCTTTACTACTGTACGCCCTTTTTATGGCCTCAGTCACCCAGTGTGAGAGGCGTTGCTTTGACAGGGCCCTATCAGTAGCTGGGGCCGCAAAAACACACAAACAGTTGGTTTGTTTTTCTCCAATCAGCTGTTTTCTCCATGTAAGCACTTAAAACCCTCACAGGGCAGAGTGCCCTCAGCTTTTTCTGTTCCTGAGTGAGGACAGGAGCAGGAAGAAATGAAGAGAGATCAAAGTCCAGACTTCTGGGGTTCAGAGTCAAGACCTTAGGAATATACGTAGGATTAGGCCTTAGGGTGACCTTTGACCCGTCAGGGGCAAACCTGGTACACATTGGGTGCACGGACAAAGCATGGAGGTCACCCACACATTTCGCCGAGCAAAGAGCCAGGAGTAAAGCGGTCTTATAAGATAATAAATCTATCTTAATGTCGCTTTGTGGTTCAAATGGGGGATCACAGAGAGCCCCCAAAACCAGACTGAGATCCCATCCATGGGTCAAGATCCTGCTGGGAGGTCTCTTTTTTAGTACGCCCTTCATGAATCTTATCATGAGCGGATACGCGCCAGGCGTCCTGCTCCCCCAGCCCTCGTGACAAGCTGAAATTGCTGATAAAAACACCTTAATGGTTGAGAATGAACGACCTTTCTCCAGCAGATCCTGAAGAAAAGTGAGAAGCTGGACCAAGTCACAGGAATAAGAAATAATATTTCTTTCCATGCACCAAGCTTCAAAAATACGTCATTTTCGGGCATAGAGAGACTGTGTTGACATAGCTCGGGCATTTTGAATGGTATTTACCACGTTCTCGGGTAGGCCTGAGGCCACCAGTTTGTCCCTCTCAGAAACCAAGCTGAAATTTGTCACAGTTCTGGGCATAAGCAGAGAGGCTGTCCCTTCTGGTGGCGTAGCGGGTCCCTAGAGAGGAGCAGGTGGCAAAGCAAGCTCACCCTCAAAGGCCCCAGTCTCTGTGGCTCCTTGAGGGCCAACCAAATTGGGGAGGGGGCCCTCTTGCAGATGTGTTACCATACCACCCGCACCGAGAGTGTTGGGAGGCAGGAGCAACCCGCTGTCTCCGTTGGACAAAAGCGGAACAGAAAGTCTGCTTTTCCTCTTTTTATGGAGAGTCACGGTCCGGAGGGGGTGCAAGTTTTGTATACGAGCAGACCTCCTGATCCCAGCCCGTATCATGGTTGGGTCCGGTTCACTGGCCTCCGGCCTCATCAGTGCCCTGGAGCCTGATGAACCTCCAGGGAGCTGTGTTTCACCTGGTGGGGGGATGTCGTTTAAGATCAGAACCGATTCAGTGCAGCGAGCACGGTCACACGCTGCAGGATCATTGCCTGAGCAAGGTGTGTCGCTCATGGAGGTTAAAGGGACAGTTTCAGCATAAGGATGTGAAACTGTTCGAGACAACCCTTTCTGTTGAGCAGCTTTAAGTTTGGCTGGTGACACAAAGTCCAGTCCCCTTTGATTAAAGAGAAGAGGAGTCTGACTTAGCCCTGGTGCCATTCCTGCTTTGCATTGAATGTTCACAAACACTGCAGCGTCATCACCGTTTCTTTTGTGAACGTGTGAGACTGGTTCGGGCCTGTGGGCCTCTGTCGTGACCCCCCGTCACTCACTGCTGGACTCCGTTGAATAGGAGCTGGTGGCCAGGAAGGTACGTTGTCATGGTTACCAGGTTCTGTCGGCGCGCTCCCCTGGCGCTCGGACGTGTCACAGGTATGTTTAATTTGTGTATTGTCGACCCCGTGGTTTACAACGGGGCGAGGGTTGGAACACATGACCCCCCTCACCTGTCCCTGTGAGGATTTACGGGCCTGTTTGCAGACGCCTCTGGCTCTGTCTGCTGCAGACAGTCCTAGAGCCTGGTTTATACTTCTGTCTTATGTCTTTTACCCCACATTGAGTGAAAAAAGGTTGCGCAACTTCTGGCTGCACTCCCGCTGTGATCCCCCGGTGACAGCCCATCTTGTACATGGCCCCCAAGCAGAACTGCACGTTCACATTGCAGGTCTTAATGCTCAATTCAGATTTTTTTTAAAATCAGATCTTTTGGTGTGAACGTTCACACTACAGTACATTTTAAATGCGACCAGCATCAGACCTGGCATGACTCCAGTGTGAACGCTCTACATTGCAGAAGTGACCCGCATGCGCAGAAGAAAACATGCGCTGATCAGTGATGAAATATTAAAAATTGAGCTTCAGCTGTGTTCTGCTCCATTTCTCTTTTGGATCCGCTGGAACAGAATGATCCGTTGGAGACATGAGCCGCGCTGCGCGCTGCGCGCTGCGGCTCATGTCTCAGCCTGCGTGACGTGACACGCAGGCTGCAAGTTGCTTGTTTGGGCTTGTTTTCATGGGGCTGGCCGCTGACGCAGCACCCTGTGTTTGAGGAAGTAAACATGGACGCGCGCAACAGTTTTCAGTGTGTGTTCGTAATTTTGAAGTTGTTCTCCAATCGGGGAGAGCTAAACATCCAAAAGATGAAAGGCAAACTGAGAAGAAAGCAAGCGAGTGGTGTGTGCGTCGCTGAAAGTACAGAGAGCTCTCTCCCCCACTAGCCCCCACCCCGCTCTGAGCTGCTGCTGTCCCCTATGTCTGTAGAAACATGCGCGGGCTCAATTAAATGAGCCGCACGTGTTCTGAAAAAGTCAGATGTAAGTCACATGAGCGTTCAGACTGCAGTCGCTTTGAAAACATCAGATATATATCTGATTTAAAACCACACTGAAACGGCCTGGGTCGGATTTGAAAACATCGGATTTGGTGCGTTCAGACTCATAAAAAATCGGATATGGGTCAGATGGGGCAAAAAAAAAATCTGATTTGGGTCGGATTTGCCTGCAGTGTGAACGTAGCCCAAGACGCTGCATACAAGACGGGCTGTCACCGGGGGATCACAGCAGGAGTGCAGCCAGAAGTTGCGCATCCGTTTATCACTCAAATTTTCACTCAACGGGGGGTAAAAGACGTAAGACAGAAGTATAAACCAAGCTTAAGGCCGCCTGCTGGGGCTTATTGATTGGGCTATCACCCCGTGAGCCGCGAGAGAGGGGGGATGATGGCCCCCGCCCTTTATATCGGCTAGAAAAACAGAGGGGAGCCGTGTTGTTGATATGACTGTGTTTTTTTTGTTTTGTTTTTTGAGTCAAGAAACAGAGAGGAACTGTTTTTTAGCTTTATTCGTGCTTTTGTGCAACAACATATTTGACTTTATGTCACTCACAGTCACAGCAGAGCAGTCATGATTCATGCATAAAACAAAGTCATCAGCTTTTTGTATAGTTCTACAAATAAAGTCTGGACATGTGAAGGTTAGATCCCGTACCTCGTGGGCGGGCAAACCTGTAAAGTTAAGCAGAAGGCCCGTTTCATCAGGCACATTTCTGTCTTATGTCCCGATTCGCCGAGTAGGTCCTGTGTCTGACCGCCGGGCGGGGAAGAAATCTGTTTTTACTCCAGGCATGTTTGGCCCGTGGTGGGTCCGGTGGTGGTCTCTGCCGGTGCTCACCCTCGTATGCCGGCTGCTTTTGCGGTGGGACACTTGAGGCTGAGCGGTGTCAAGGCTGCGCGAGTTTGCTCCCAGCTGATTCCCTGGGGGGAGGGGGGGCAAAAGCTCTCCTGGGGATGCCTTCCCGGAGAGCCTCCGCCTGTTTACGCCTCTGGCCCAGCCTGGTCTGAATTCGATCCAGAGCCTTTCCAAACAATCCTGTCGGCTCTATCGAGTGGTGGGAGAAAAGGAATTCTTTGTCTCTCCGGGAGGTCAGTTAGGGTCATCCACAGATGGCGTTGTACGATGAACACCTCAGCCATACCTCTGCCTTGTGCAATGGCTGCTGTCCCCATCATGCAGAGCACAAAGTCTGTTGCCCTACGGGCTTCCTCCAGCACTTTGGTGGCAGCCTGCTTGTCTGTCGTTACCTGGAGCTCCTGCAGTTTTTCAGCCAGGTACGCTTGCATCATGGCGGACGCGTTCATTGCGCGCGCCGCGGTCCTGAGCCCTGTAGCATTTCTCGAGCAGAGAAGCTGAGGCTCGACAGGCTTTGCTGGGCAAAGTCGGTTTCGTCCCAGATGACCTGGGAGCCAAATGACACGCCAGCGTGTCCTCCATTTGTGGCACATTGGCTATTCCCGCTGCTTCCATCCCATCCACGTCGAGGAACTGCGAGAGCGGCAGCAGCATGGGAGCCTTGGGCTTAGGCCAGGTGCGAGTCAGCTCCGTGAGAAAATCCGGGAAGATGGGCATTCTTTGCCTCGTGGTGGACTGTTGCTTCGTGTAAAAATAATTTCCTGCCAACCTCGTGACTTGTTGACGGGGTGGAGGTACGGGCCACGGGATTTGCAGCGCGTCCGATGCTCTGCGACACAAGTCGAACAGAGCAGGGATCGAAAAGTCAAGTCTCCGGGAGCACAGGCACCAGGGTGCGAGAGAGGTCTCCCCTCTGCTCATCGTACTCGATGTCGGCATCGTCCGCAGAGAATTTGCCTGAGGCTGATATCGAGATTTCGTCCTCGTTCATCATGCCTCGAGTGTCGAAGTCGACTGTCAAGTCCCCGATGGGAGCTAGCGCATCTGGGTTGTCGCACCATTCGACTCAGGTGTTGTCCTCCAGAGCCATGCTCTTGAGCTCCGGCGTGGGAGTGAGAGGCTCAGTAGTGTCCGGGTCTGTTGGCGTCGCAGCAGCGCCCATGGCTTTGGCGACGAAGACCGCCCGGTGCCTCCTCACCGCCTCCAGCATCTGGCTTCAGTGTAGGCATGAGTCGGGCGTATCCAGCGCCATTTTCGCGTGCAGCATCCCCAGGCAGACAGGACAGGCCTCATGGGTGTCTGTCGCTGAGAGGGAAAAACCATAGCCACTGGGGCAGGCGCGCAAGTTTGGGCTCGCCGTCTTGCTAGCCTTTTTCGGAAATCTTGGCTTTCGCTTTCCTTTCTCTGGAGCCATGTCCAAGAGAAGACAAGCAAGTCTTTCCAAAATTCTTTTTCGAGACGTCTCCTCCATCCAGCAGTACACAGGAAGAATTCTCTGTACGCTCTGCGTAGGGAGCGGGCTCACCTCTGGTCGAGCGATGAAACAACAGAGAAGTCCTGCAAAGAGAAGTTCAGGTTTAGCGAGGTGAAGGGCAATAAGAGAAAGTAGGATGGGCGTCCGCGTCTTAAATACCCAGAGGGCGAGGTCTCTGGCGTGACGCTAACGCCCCAGCCATAAAGGCGTGAGTGTATTCCTTCAGGTAATCGCGCGGGGGCGCAATTTCCCGTAGCAATATGTTGCACCGACTGATAAGGGAACCATCCTTAATTAAATAAGTTGGTCTCCACCACTTTTACACATGTTGCCAAATGCACGTGCATTGTTAGTCAATCGCACGCAACGCGTGTCCAGTCTGTTAAGCCCGATGCAGAGCTCAGCGTCCTCCCTAGACGCCACACACCGCGCATTCTGTGCGCGCCTGTTCACCGGGCAGAGCTCTGCTTTCTTCTCACGTTCTCTGTGAGCAGCTGCATGCGGAGGGGGACTGAACTGAGGTCGCTGATTGGTCAGACACCGCGCATCGCGTACGCGGTCGTAAAATTGGAGCTTGGCGCGTTCGCGTGAACGTTCAAAGGGCTTGTGCAGCGGCGCACGCACGGCGCTCACACAGCGGGGCGCCGCGCTTGCTCGAGCGCGGAGCTCTGTGCCGGCCTTTAGAGCGAAAATGCTATTTGGTATCTTAGTACAAGTAAACCAGGCCCCAAATGTCTGCAAAAACAAATGACAAAGGTGAGAACAAAGTTTGGAGTTAGTCCAGTGACTGGTTACAGGTGTCTGCCTGCTTCAGACATGACATTTTACTCATTTCTACATAAACACAACGCTGAGTCAGAATTAAATGAGGGTGCTCTGTATGCTTCACATATTTCTGAGTGTGTGCGTGTGCGTGTGTGTGTGTACGTGTGTGTGTGTGTGTGCGTGCGTGCGTGCGTGCGTGCGTGTGTGTGTGGTGCAGACGGAGTCTGTTCAGTCTTGGCCCGGCACTGCTCTGGCTAGAATCACAATCCACCGCCTCTACAGTCCATTCGTCCAAGTGTTTTTCCCCAGAGAGCTGACAGACTCTGGTCTACTGTAATGAACCCTGTGAACCTCAGCAGAGCCCTCACACACTTACGCACATTACTTAGGGAAGAACATACTAAAAAAATCTCTCTGATCAGAATGGCAGAAGTTTGTACAGCTACTCCCAACATACGACGACATCGACTTACAAGGTTCCGACTTTACGAAGTTATCATAATTAATAAAAATATGAATAAAAAAAATAAATATAAATTGTGTTTAAATGTTCTTAATGTCATGTGTACAGCACTTTGTTGCAGCTGTGGTTGTTTTAAATAAAAATTATAATAAAAATTATAATTTTTAATCATATTTGCGCAGCTTCCGGGGGTTTCCGGAAATGCCGCAGTGTCCGCCATTTTACGTTTAGTTCCAGCCTCGGCACTCGGCAGCTGGCTTTGGAGTGTGACCGATCAGGGTTGCCTCATACGGATAAATTAGCTGGAAACGCTCGGTGAACTCTGTGGACGTCTCAGGCCCGGAGCAGTAGCCGCCGATCGCTCCCACCCATCGTGCCCGACACCACCAGCTCATGGGCTGGGCTAACACGCAACTAATGCTAATGAGGGGATACCGAGCCGACAGGCCGCGGAGAGGCCATCTGCATCCGGGAGCTCGCCTCGATGTCCGCTTGGCAGCCTAAGATGTCGGGGGACACTGAGCTAACGTGGAGAAACAACGCCGACAGCCTTTTTGGATGGGCTAACATGCTGACGAGTGCAGCTAATGGCGGGGGCTAACAACAGCTAACGCGCGCAGATTGTTTTGGATGGACGAACACCGTGGAGAAACGGCTTTCAGTAAGTTATTAACTCTTTCTCTGGCTCCAAATGTATGGAGTTAACATGCTAACAGTCCTTCCTGTAAACAGTTTGGACCGCGTGGAGCTGCACGAAGCTACGGAGCTCGGACGTGCAAGAGCTAACATGAAAACAGACGGAGACAAGCTATAGCTCAAAGTAAGATTTATTTTTATTTTTATGTATGTGTTTTTTTTATAATTACAGTATGTAGCTGTCAGTGGTGGGCAACGCTAATCAAAAAATTAGTTCCACAATTTCTAAAACGCTTATTAATATTTTTAGGTCCACAATTTCAAAAGCACAAATGTCTTATGAAAATTAGGGGAAGCTAATCTAATCCGCTATTTATATTCGACAATTGGTAGCCGGCAGCGTTATGCAATATTTGCACTACACTGCCAACTGAAAAGTAACTAAAATGATCCTAAAAGGATGAAATTACAAAAATCAAAGGATTTATTTAATACTTTACGTACATATATTCTATTCGGCCACGAAATTAACAAAAAAGAGAATGATCTTTTAATCCCTAAGACCACTTTTAAATCTCAAATACACGGGCGTGTCGCCACCGCATTTATACATAAAAGTAACCAAAATACATAAAACTAACGACTCACCGTCGAGTGGTCGACACAAAACACACAATAAAATCCTCCGGCCGCGTTAATTTGGCTTGAAACAGCGGGGTTCTCTGCAGATTTATCCAAGTAACCCAGCACAACCAGCTAGCCATAAACGTTAGCACCGAGTTCACCTCTGACCCGGAAGATGTCAAGATGGAATAGTCCATTTTTAGTAGGGGGATACAGAAATCGACCGGTTTTTGTATTGCGTTTTTAATGATCGTTTTCATCGTAACTATAATTATTTTTATGTTAAATGTACATTAACAAGCATGAGCAATGTTAGTGATGTAGGTGACTGGCCGGGGCGGGGCGGGGCCGGGGCCCCTGCTGATTTGGGGCCCCAAGCAACGGCATCATTTGCCTACATGGTAGATCCGTGTCTGTTCTCCCCTCTGCCCCCCTCCAACCCTCCCTCCTCTCTGCTCTGAGGGAGCAAGGGGGAAAACAAGCAGCTACGGAGCCAGCATAAGAGCTTGTAAATAAGTTTATTCATTTTTACTGATAAATAATTAGTTATTAACGGTACTGCATTTTAAATAAAAATAGCACAAATCCGCTTATGAATTATAAAAGTTAGTCACTCCGTTGTTACGCCGACAAAAACGTTAGGTCCGCTGTAAGCGGATTAGCGCATTAGCGGTCCCTAGCATTCATATGCCCACCTTTGGTAGCTGTGTTAAAGTTAAAGCACACACGCATATATATTTGTATAGGCGACTTGCTTGGTAACTTGGTAACTGTTCATTACTGTACATGTATCAGTGGCGGCTCGTGCGGTATATACAGGTGGTCCCTGACATACAAATTTTCGTCTTACGAGCACCTCGCAGGAACGGAACTCGCTCGTAAGTCGGGGAGTACCTGTATAGGGTAGCTGGGTGATTTACCGGATCAGGTATTGTTTGCAGATCTTCCTGATAATATGGAAGGTCTGGTTAAGAAAAAGGACAAGAAAGAAAGAACGGACGAAAGAAAGAAAAAAAGAAAGAAAGAAAGAGAAAGAAAGAAAGAAAGAAAGAAAGAGAAAGAAATAAAGAAAGAAAGAAAGAAAGAGAAAGAGAGAGAGAATGAAAGAAAGAGAGGAGTTGTCATCCTTGTATGTTTCTATACAATGACAAAATGAGTTCTCTGCATTTAACCCATCACATGTGAGATACACTCAGGTGGAGCAGTGGGCAGCTATGTAGGCACCTGGGAGCAGTTAGGGATTGGGTGTCTTGCTCAGAGACACCATGGCAAGGTGCCTTGGAGGGGAATTGAGCATATGGCTTTCTGCTCCCAGGTCGGCTGCCCTACCTCTACACCATCTCAGCCCCTCAAAAGACCCAACAATATTTTATGTGTGTATAAAAATCTTCAGAGACCCAATCACATTCGGCTAATTTAAACATGGTACACACACTTAACAAAATTATAGAGATAAACCCTGAAATAACCTAAATCACATTTGAATTATTTCATCCTAATATTCAGTCTATGGTTTTAATTTGGGGCCAGCAGTTTTCCAACAAGGAGACTTCACCAGACAACAGGAAGCCTAAATGAAGTATAGAAAAGTTAGACAGGCTCCATTTTGTTGGGCTCTTTAAGCACTACAGTATTTGTCAAGGAACATGATGGATCTGAACATGTTGACAGGCAGCTGGAAAACTTTGAGCCAGGGTGCACTACACCATATTTTTAGAAATAAAATTCACATACGATCATCATCTTCCCTGTTCCAAATAGCTTTATAAATGTCTTTAGTTTTGACAAATAGAATATACAGCTGAGGACTGAAGAAAAGTCCAAATAGTAAAGATGGTGGTTCAAGTAAATGTTGCTTTAAAAACTTCTACAACACCTATTTCACATTATTATTCTATCAGATCTACTACAATATTCCTGCCAGAAGTATCCAGATAACAACCAGATGTGCTATAGCTAGCAGCTACTACTCCTATTTGGGTTCTAAAAAGGCACATAACTCATTGTAAACAAGCAGTTTGCCAATGTACCCGTTGCTGAGGGGTTTGAGTAAACTAATGAACATTAGTAGTTTTCAGGATGAGTGTTTTTCAAGACTGGAGTTGAAGAAGGAATGCAAGTAAACCTTATTGTTTTTGGTCAAATATATTCAACAAGGCAGGAGTCACACTGTTTATAGGAACAGAGGTATGTATTTTTTGATTGTCCAAGATGATGCAGAAGTGTAATGTAACCTGAAAAGGGAAGGGAGCAATCTTATCCACCACTAGGTGCAATGGCGGAGCCAAGGAGTGGCCAATGGTGGCCTTGACGCCATCTTGGATTTTAATGTAAGTATCCAATTTTTGATGATGAACTTTCTTATGCCTAGATGTAGCCACACCAAAATGGAAGTTGGTACTTCACTTATTTTTTTAAGTTATTATGCTCACATGTGTGGATGAACAAACGGACGGATAGTACAGTAGTCCCTCGCTACTTCGCGGTTTGACTTTCATGGACTCGCTCTTTTGCGGTTTTTCAAATTTATGCCCCTTTTCCACCGGTCGGCACGGGTCGGATATTACGTCATATGTGCGTCGCAGACACCCACTTTACGCCTTCCCCACCGGATATTCCGAGCTGCGCCGCACCAGATTTTTGGTGTGGTTTCAGAGGGGTGACAACCCGGACTCACCCGCTCCGGAAGGAGGAGTCTGTGTGGACTCGAGCTGTTTTCACGGAAGAGAGGGAAGCGAACACGGCAGGACTTTACATGATAAACACGATAAAAAGAATTATTTGTTTTTAAAATTATAGCAAAGATGGGTCTTCAGCTGAACGTGTCCTTAATAAAATCACGTACTGCTCAAAACTGCAGGATTTTAAAAAGTAGGATCGCCACGAGCAACGCGCGCGGGCGGCTTTATGTCTTTAAAATGTAGCTTAATGAACAGATATAAAAATATATTTCATAGCTGACTTTATACCACGAGGGTTCCTGATTAACCGTCCTTTAATAATGTCACGTAATGACAGTGGTGGGCACAGACCGCTAGAGAGCGCTAAAGCGCTATTCCGCTTACAGTGGACCTAAACTTTTTGTCAGCGTTTTTGTGAATTGACTAACTTTTATAATTCATAAGCGGATTTATGCTATTTTTATTTAAAATGCAGTACCGCTAATAACTAATTATCTATCAGTAAAAACCAATAAACTTATTTACAAGCTTTTATGCTGCTTGTTTTTTACCTTTTTCCCCACCGTAAACAGCAGAGGAGGAAAGGGTGTGAGGGGGAGGGGGGCAGAGCTGAGAACAGACTCGGCTCTACCATGTAGGTAAATGCCTGGGGGTCCCATTTCAGCAGTGGCCCCGGCCCCGCCTCGCCCCGTGCAGTCACCTACATCACTAACATTGCTCATGCTTGTTAATGTACATTTAACATAAAAATAATTATAGTTACGATGAAAACGATCATTAAATACGCAATAAAAAAAACGGTCGATTTCTTTATCCCCCTACTAAAAATGGACTATTCCATCTTGACAACTTCCGGGTCATAGTTGAACTCAGGGGCTAATTCTGTAGCTGGCTGCGCTCGGTGTCTTCATAAATCCATAACCCCGCTGTTTCAAGCCAAATTAACGTGGCCGGATGATTTTATTGTGTGTTTTGTGATGACCATTCGACGGTGAGTCGTTATTTTTATGTATTTTAGTTACTTTTCATTAAATCTGTTGACTACCTATAGACGCTAACTGTGTCTGCCTGTTACACCGGTAGTGCTGGGTTACTAATGAAATCCGTAAATAACACCGCTGTTTCAAGCCAAATTAACGTGGCCGGAGGAGTTTATTGTGTGTTTTGTGTCGACCATTCGACGGCGAGTTGTTAGTTTCATGTATTTTGGGTTACTTTTATGTATAAATGCGGTGGCGACACACCCGTGTATTTGAGATTTAAACGTGGTTTTAGGGATTAAAAGATCATTCTATTTTTTGTTAATTTCGTGGCCCAATAGAATATATGTACGTAAAGTATTAAATAAATCCTTTGATTTTTGTAATTTCATCCTTTTAGGATCATTTTTGTTACTTTACAGTTGGCAGTGTAGTGCAAATATTGATAACGCTGCCGGCTATATATAAATATATATAAATATATAAATATATATATATATATATATATATATATATATATAAATATATATATATATATATATATATATAAATATATATATATATATATATATATATATATATATATATATATATATATATATATATATATATATATATATATATATATATATATATATATATATATATATATATATATATATATATATATATATATATATATATATATATATATATATATATATATATATATATATATATATATATATATATATATATATATATATAAATATATATATATATATATATATATATATATATATATATATATATATATATATATATATATATATATATATATATATATATATATATATATATATATATATATATATATATATATATATATATATATATATATATATATATATATATATATATATATATATATATATATATATATATATATATATATATATATATATATATATATATATATATATATATATAATATATATATATATATATATATATATATATATATATATATATATAATATATATATATATATATATATATATATATATATATATATATATATATATATATATATATATATATATATATATATATATATATATATATATAATATATATATATATATATATATATATATATATATATATATATATATATA
>JBBPBX010072070.1:0-18154 GCA_038048925.1 Garcialebias charrua
AACGCCCAAGCGCCCAGCCCCAGATAGTGAGGGTCCCAAGCACGCCCGCAGGCAGAGGAACACCCACCAGGGGGCCACGTGGCAGGAGCGCGACACTAGGTAGCCTCAGAAGTATCAGAGAGGGGGCAGTCCAAGTCCCAGCCTGACACTTAAACATTCATACACAGACACACTCATTTAGACCCACCCTCATCCTCACCCTCAGTCATAGAAAGACAAACAATAACGACACGCTCCAATCATAATCCCGAAGCACACTCTATACCCCCCAGGTCCAAGACATGTACCTGCTCCCTACATGGGGCAGCCCACATCCAAACCCAGGAGGTAGGCCCATTCATTCTGGGGTGGAGAGTAGCAGACATCCAAGATCCGGCCCACCCCGCGCCCCGCCGACAGGACAGGGCAGGACACTCGAGCCCAAGCAGCCCCAGGGGGAGCGCACTGCCAGTCCCGCCCACGGCAAACCCGCAGGCCCCGAACCCCCCCACACCCCAGCACAACCCCTGACGGCCCACCCCCAGAATGTCCGCCAGGCAACCAGGGGGGTAAGAGAAAAATAAATAAATAATATATATATATATAAATAAATACATAAATAAATAAAATTGAAATTAACAAATCAAGACCCCGACACACACACCCCCGTCCCCAAATGTATTGTTGGTGAGTGTTGTTCTAAAGTGTACTTAAAAAGGAAAGAGAAGGAGCAAAGGCTGGCATTGTACCAGTTTCCCCTCCACTCCAACTCTAACCCAAGCCCTAATTGTCTAAATGCATAATGTTGAGTGAGCACAGGCATGGGGGCGAGAGTGATGTCATCCCGCCACCCATAACAATGTGCTCACTCCATTCCCTATATGTGACTTTTATGAAGAAGTTTATGAATGAATGTCTAAAGTGTATATAAAATTGAGTCCCAGGTGTTCTGAACAACAGAGATGTAGAACCATTGCAGCACACCCGAGACTCAAATTCCCTACATGTATTAATTTAAGATGAAGAGGGCGGAGGTGCGTGTTGAGGGATGGGGAGAAAAATATCTGCAGGAACAGTGCTCCCACAGCGAGTCAGCTCCCCCGCTGACCCTGCGTACCCCCCCAGCTCGCCAAGGTCCACCCAAGGAGCGAGGAAAAAGAAACACCTCTCCGACCGCCAGGCCATTGAGCCAAGACCAGAGAGGGACACGGCCCCGAGGGCCGCCAACAGCAGAACCAACAGCCCACACCCACCAGGGCCGCCGTGACCCCTGCGAACCGCAGTCAGCCCGCCGCCCTAGAGGACACAAAATCCCACATGGACGACACGGCCAAGAGCGCCCGCCCAACCGCCGACAGAGCCAGGAAGCACCAAGAACAGGCCCCAACCAGGGCCCGCACACCGGCCAAGCATAGTCCAAGACCATCATCAAGGACATCCACTCAATCCCCACCCCAGAAGAAATACTACACCCACCCTTCATATTAACAACTTTCACAACACATAACACATTAGACACCCAGGCTGGGTTTGCCCGCCCCCTCCCATCGGCCACCAGTCACGCCGCTCTTAAAGTCAACCACAGACTGTGGGGCTCTCAGACAGTCCAGAACCCAGTTGCATAGGGAGGGGTTAGTCCTAGTGTGAGCAGTTATTCCTTCAGAGTTTGGGGGATCATGGTGTTGAAAGGTGGATGTGAAGTCCACAAAGAGCAAATGGACGTAGGAGTCTTTCTGCTCCAGGTAGGTGAGAGCAGTGTGGACCACAGAGGAGATGTTGATCTGTTGATTGATTCTTGTGATATGCATACTGTTGTGGGTCCTCGCTGATGTCGATGATAGTTTTGATGTGGGTTATGACCAGTCTTTCGAATCATTTTGCAACTATCGGGGTGAGGGCTACTGGCCGGTAGTCATTCAGTCCAATCACTGCAGAACTCTTAGGAACTGGGATGATGGTGGCAGTCTTCAGGCAGCTGTGAACAGTTGCCAGGGTGAGGGAGGAGTTAAAGATGTCAGCCAGCACCTTGCAGAGCTGATTGGCAGTCTCTCAGCACCCTCCCCGGGATGTTGTCAGGCCAGTGCCTTTGTGAGGATTAATCCTCCTGAAGGTGCTCCTGACTTCTGCCGAGGTCATGCTGAGGAACTCCTCTTCAGATGGTGAGGTGTCTGATGCTGGGTGATCTATTTGGGTTTTCAAATTGGGAACAGAACCTGTTAAGAGCATCAGGCAGTGATGGGTCCCTTGGGCAATGTGCACCTCTGCTTTTATAATCTGTGATGCACCTAATGCCCTGCATGCTCTGTGGGTCCTGTGACGAGACAAGTCCCTGGATCTTCCATGCATATGTTGCTTTGGCCCTCTTAATAGCAGCAGCCAGCTCTTTCATTGCCTACCCCAGTTCCTATGAGTCACCAGACCTGAAGACAGTATCCCTGGATTTCAGCAGGGTATGGACCTCTGCGTTCAGCCAGGATTTCTGGTTCAAGTAGCTTTTTACAGTACTGGTGGTGGTGAGATCTTCAGAACAGCTGCTGATGTATCCAAGGACAGCAGATGTGTATTCCTCCAGATCCAGTTCTCCCTCATTTACAGCAGCCTCCCTGAAGACATGCCAGTCTGTGCATGCACAACAGTCCTGCAGTCAAGAGTCGCTGTCGCTGGGCCACACAGTGATGGTTTTCTTTTTTTTTTTAGAATATTTTATTTATAATTTTTCAATAATGACATTACAAAAAACACAATAAGACACAATTCAAACAACTAACATTCTTAAAGTAAAATACACTCACAAAGTAAAATACACTCACAACAATATAACACAACAACCAAATAACAAGAAGGGCTGAGAGGGGGTGGGTAAGATGGGGGAAGAATATAACCCATAAGGATTTCGCTCCTATATCTTGTCAAGTTCAGCTCGATAACATGACGGTCAGTCAATCCACTGTGCTGGTAGATTTTGCATATACCTCAAAAATGGTTGCCATATTTTATTAAAAGTCCCACCTCTACCTTGCATCCAGTAGGTTAGTTTTTCAAGTGTCACACAGCTATTAATCTCTCCCAACCACATTTTAATTGGGATGGCGGCATCCGATTTCCATTTTATTGTAATACATTTCTTAGCAATTGCCAAAAGGACCTCTGTAAGTTTCTTATCATAGACCGTCTTTAAATTTGAATTTGTAAAGTTCCCCAATAAACAAATCTCCGGGTCTATTGGAATCACGGTGCCATGGATATCTGATAAAGTTTCACACACCCCTTTCCAAAAATCCTGCAATTTAGAGCACTGCCAGGTGGCATGGAGGAACGTTCCTTCCTCCAAGCCACATCTAAAACAAAGATTAGATATACTTGAATTATATCTATGTAATTTTTGTGGGGTGATATATAACTGATGTAAAAAATTGAATTGTACTAATCTAAATCGAGCATTCAAAGTAGAGGTGAGACCCCCCCTGCACAAATCATTCCATAACTGCTTCTCAATAGATATACCCAAATCCTTTTCCCATTTAATTCTGGAAGCATCCACACCAGATATAGTTAAAGTTGACATAAGTACTGTATACACCCTTGAAATTATTTTACTTAATGGCTGATTAGCATAACATATTTCCTCAACCGGAGACATACACGGTAACTTCCAACTTCCTTTCTGATCAGTTCTTATAAAGTCACGAATTTGGAGATAGCCAAGGAAATCATTATTTGTCAATTTAAACGTATCTTTTAACTGTTGAAATGACATGAATACTCCCTTTTCATAACAGTGCTCCAGTTGACAGATACCCTTTTCCTGCCAGGATCTAAAGGTACCAGATTGGAGAATCTTCGGTAGTAATCCATTTCCCCATAATGGGGATTTAGGTGAAAGAGAACCCTTTAGTCCAAACAGTTCACGTATTTTAATCCAAATTTGGATTGACTGAATTATTAATGGATTGTCAGTTTCATTCTTAATAGTTTTATTATCCCACTTATAAAGCAAATTTAATGGCACCTCCTCTTTTATCTCAGTTGTCTCAATTTTGAGCCACGACGGAGGAGCCTGCACTTCAAACATTTGTGCCAAGAACCTAAACTGAGCTGCATAATAATAGATTTGAAAATTAGGGAGCCTAAGACCTCCATCCTCATATTGCAGCGATAATTTATCCATGCTAAATCTTGGTGATTTACCGTGCCAAATAAACTTCCTAAGTATTTTCTTAAGAGATATAAAGAATGCGTTTGGAATGTGAACTGGGAGTGACTGAAACACATATAGAAACCTAGGGAGGATATTCATCTTAATTACATTAATTCTACCAAATAATGTGAGAGGTAAGTCCATCCATTTTCCTAAATCCTCAGTCACCTTCTGAAGAAGACTAGGTAAATTTAATTTAAAGATATTTTTGAGGTTACCATCTACATATATTCCTAAATATTTGAAGCCCTCAGGAGACCATTTAAAATTAGACACATTTTTAACTTTATTATGGTCAAATACGGAAATCGGTAAAACCTCACTCTTTTCCAAATTAACCTTATATCCCGATATTGAACTATATCTACCCAATAAGTCCTGAAGATGACAGAGAGAATATTCTGGCTTAGTTAAAAATAAAATGATATCGTCTGCAAAAAGCGAAATCTTATGTATGTCCGTACCTATCTCGAACCCGGTAATATTAGAGTTTTTCCTTATGGCCTCAGCCAAGGGTTCAATAGCTAGCACAAATAGGGCGGGGCTAACTGGATCTCCCTGTCTGTTGCCCCTATACAACCTAAATGAGTCAGAGGTGATCCCATTGGTCACAACTCTAGCTTGTGGGGATCTATACAGAGATTGTATCAAATTAACAAACCCATCTCCAAAACCGAACTTCCTAAGGACCGAAAAAAGGTATTGCCATTCAACCATATCGAAAGCCTTTTCTGCATCAAGTGACACGGCTACACTCGGTATCTTTTTTTTATTAGCAATATGAATTATATCAAGCAATCGTCTCAAATTATCAGTGGAGAATCTATTTATAATAAACCCTGTTTGATCGGGGTTGATCAGTAAGGGTAAATACCTTTCCAATCTCTTTGCTATCATTTTTGTAACTAATTTATAATCTGTATTAAGGAGTGAAATTGGTCTATAGGAAGAACATTTTAGAGGATTTTTTCAGTGATGGTTTTCTGTGTGGGTCTGGAACGTCTCAATAACCGTGTTTCCATCCATTTTCATTTCGAATTTTGAGCTAATTTTTGAAATCTCGCAAATATGTAAATACAAATTAATGCGAAGCAGAAGTGTTTCCATCTACTGGCTTGTAGCGCATCTACCAAGCCACGCACAGCGTCATTACGTCAGACGTCAGCACTGCGCATGTCTACAGTAAACAGGAAGTAGCGGTTGAAAACAGAACCCGGCCACACATCTCGTCAAAATGGAGAGAATATTTCAGGTACGTGTTGCTATCGGGCAAGTTGTATTTATTCTGTCATGCCAACTAGTTTTAGCGATGTTACATGTTGTCCGGAGCGGAAACAGCTGAACGTCACGTGACGTGAATGTTCGCTACGGCAGAACTGAGTCGGCAAATCTGTTTCCATCTGTCGTTTTGCGCATCTGCTCATTTTCGAAGATCCCAAAAACCACCTCAAGCGAGCGTATAAACTTTTTGGCGAATTTGAGGAAGTAAATTCGGATTTTGCCGTTTCCATTAAGCTTTTCTGCTGCGATACTTCAAAATGCGCACCTAGAAACCTTGATGGAAACACGGCTAGTGAGGGGAGGTAGACAGGGGCCACAAAGATGGAGAAATGTTCAGGGAGGCTGAGGTGGGGCCGGGGTATGACATTGTATGTGTCTCGTATGTTGGTGTAAACATAGTCTAGTGTGTTATTTCCCCATGATGGAATGGCCACATGCTGATAAAATCTTGGCAGAGTTTAATTCAGGTTTATGTGATTAAAATCACCAGCGACCATGTTAAAAGCCTCCAGATGCTTGTTTTGAAGTGAGCTGATGTTAGCGCCTGCAGATTGTCTTTAGCATTAGCCTCCAGGGCTGCATAGACAACAACGATATACACCGTCGTAAACTCACGAGGTAAATAATGTGCTCGACATTTCACAGTCTGTTGTTCTAAAGCCTCTGAGCAGGAACTGTTTATCAGAACACATTTTGTGGATCAACCTTTGTTCATGTAGACATATACACCGCCTCCCTGTACCTTCCCAGTTAGCTTTCTGCAGCAATCTGCGCGAAAAATAAATTCTGTCATCCAGCTGGAAGGCTGAGTCCGGCATGTTGTTTCTGTGAGTCAGAGTACAGCACAGTTCTTCTTCTCCTCTAAGGCATTCACTCTCAGTTGTAGCAGATACAGCTTGTTTTCAAAAGAGCAAACGTTGGAAGAGAGATGGGATTGGGAGTTTATTAGCACTAGCTTTCAGTCTTGCTAACACACCAGGTGTCTCCCTCTTTTCTTTCCCTGCTTACAGCACGTCCTCTTCCCGTTAGAGCGCTGCTATCTCCATGCTGATGTCTGTAGAAGCTGTAATCTGCTGAGCGTAGTTTCAGATCGTTGTCTATGGCTGCTGTATAATAATAATAATAATGTGTTATGTCGCGTATGGGCGGCCGTGGCGTAGTGGTAATGGCAGTCGTCCCCCGATCGGAAGGTTGGAGGTTCGAATCCTGGTTCCCCACACCATGTGTCGTTGTGTCCTTGGGCAAGATACTTAACCCCAAGTTGCTCCCGGTAGGACTGGAAAGCACCTTGCATGGCAGTCTGCCGCTACCGGTGTATGAATGTGTGTATGAATGGGTGGATGGTTGGTATTGTAAAGCACTTTGGGGCCCCTCATCGGGGGCTGGAAGGCGCTATATAAATAAGCTCCATTTACCATTTACCATTTACCATTATGTGTTGTCATCACTGTATGTTCCCAAACAATGACGAAATTGGCTCTTTGCATTTCACCCATTCATCCCCAGGTGGTGCAGTGGGCAGCATCTGGATTTACACCTTCTCTTGTGCTCATAAGTTTGGTTTGGCTATAATCCACAAGCTGAAAGCATGCAGAGTTGGGCTCTGAGCCAATTTCAAAACTAAGAAAATCTGGATTTTCACTGGGAGCCTGTGAAGCTGCAGCTGCGGTGAGCGTGGCCATCTTGGCATCTTGTTGTCATTGTGATTGCTCAGGATGGGAGACTGTGGTGAAGTGAAGGTTCAGCACAGTCTGATGGCTTCCTTGGATAGATAACTTTTACTAACTGGCTTTATAATGAAGGCAAATGTTTTTGTACTGTTCCTTGAGATGACATTTGCTGTGACTGCATTGTTTAAATAAACAGAATTAAATTGAACTCATCCATCGTGTCACACTCTGTCCTTGTCTGTCTTTCTGTTTCTGTCTTCCTCTTCTGCTTTTTGTGTTTATTTACTTCTGCTCGTGTCATTCTGTCCTTGTGTTTCTGAATCTGCCATTTTCCACCCATTCCTCAGTCTGCCTCTCTCCAGTCTTTATCATTCACACTCATCAGATACCTGCCCAGGTGCTCTCATTACTCATCTCCCTCTGCCTTATTTAAAGCTCTTGTCTGCTCCACTCTGCGTCTGGTCATTGTTCTGTAGTGCACAGACGACTCAGTCCTCCTCTGCTCCTGTTTGTCTCATTATCTGTCTAAATCCAGGCCTGGCCTGTTTTTGCCTGCCTGATCTCTTTTGTAAGTTTTTTGCTACCACGCCAGCCTTTTCTTTTTTGTTGTTTAAAATTAAATGTTTTTATTTTTAAACTCCTGCCTTGCTTGCCTGCCTGCCACTGGGTCTAAAGACTGATACTTGTTTCTTCCTTTATGGGTCACTGGGGTCACTGGTGCCCATATCCAGCACTCACTGTGAATGGATTGCAAGGACTGCACTTATTTAGCACTCTTCTATCTGATCAAGACACTCAAAGCTCTTTACAACAATCTGTGCCCCATTTAACCATTCATACAACACTCTACTAGATCTATACAAAGAATAATCAGA
Source organism: Garcialebias charrua (assembly GCA_038048925.1). Taxonomy (NCBI): domain Eukaryota; kingdom Metazoa; phylum Chordata; class Actinopteri; order Cyprinodontiformes; family Rivulidae; genus Garcialebias; species Garcialebias charrua. The sequence continues at coordinate 8,004 of JBBPBX010072070.1, forward strand.
GCTTCATCGCATTCATATGGGACACACATCAGAGGCATTGAGGGGTTCAGTGTCTTGCCCAGGGACACTTTGGCATGTGACTGCTGGTGGAATCAAACACCCAACTCTCGCATGGGAGGACGACTGCTCTAACCACTCAGCCACAGCCGCCCGCTGTGAGAGGCAGAGTCCACCCTGGACAGATGTCCAGTCCATCACAGGGACAGAGCCAAACAACCATCATCTAGGGACAATTTAGAGTTACCAGTCAGTCTAACATGCATGTTGTTGGTCTGTGGGAGGAAACCAGTGCACCCAGAGAAAACCCACGCATGCACGGAGAAAACAGGCAAACTCCACCCAGAGAGGCCTCCAGATGGGATTTCAACCAGCAACCTTCTCGTTGAGAGGCAACAACAGCTCTACCAACTGCGCCAACGTGACACTCTTAAAGAGTAACTTACCTCACCGTCAAAAGATAGCTCCGCCCCCATACCAGATTCAAAAATGCATCCAAATGGGTGCGTCCAGAGCCCTATATAGAGCTCTGGGTGCGTCGAGAGACAAGGAGGAGAGGAGTTGGGGGGTTATGCTGCGTTCACACCCCCTCTAGCAACAAACTAAAACAAACTAAAACTCTATAGCAAACAATTTACAACAAGCAACAACAAAGAATTATTATGTAGATGTATTTATCTGTTCTCACCTGATCTATCCAAAACAAAAGGCTTAAAAAAATGAAAATAATACCACAAGGTATTTTGTGACTGGGGATTGAACCTTGGTCTTTCGGATCCCAAACCTGCTCCTCCGCCTCTTCCCCATCTTGGCATTCATGCATCACTCGTCCATCACCCAATAAGAAAACAAATACAACCAAATGGTTTTAGAGCGCTGGAGTTCAATTAATAGATTTTGATGAAATGAAAAGTATTCTTAAAATAAGTTAAAATATACAAATAACTAGTGCCATTCCAAAAACTATAATATGCTTTGTAGCAGTTCTTTTCCGGAGTGCAATGTACGACTTCCATACAGGTAGTCCCTGACTTACAAGCGAGTTCCGTTACTACGACTCTCTCGTAAGACAAAAATCTCGTATGTCGGGGACTACCTTTTATAAATCGAGGACTACCTTTTATACCGCACGAGCCGCCACATGTACAGTAACCAAGCACTTCGCCTATCCTAACACTTTAAAATTTTTTAAAAGAACATACATAAAAAATAAAATTCTTACTTTGAGCAGCTTCTCTCCGTCTGTTTGCATGTTAGCTCCGTTGCGTTAGCTCCACTTCGTTAGCATGTTAGACCCTCCAAAAAGGCTGCCGCAGCTGTTAGCTCAATAACAATCCAACATCTGAGGCTGCCAGGCAGACATCGAGGCGAGCTCCGCCGCCTGTCGGCTCCGTGTCCCCGGTGTGAGCGATAGCATCCACCCGTCCATGCTACAGCTAGGCTTGTTAGCATGTTATATGTTGTTTCTCCGGCCCAGCACGCTATCTGCTGCTTTACAGCGTCGTTTTCCTTTGTCCATCCATCACTCCACAAAACCGCCATTCAGCTCCTGCTCATGTATCCGAGCGCAGGAACCACTAAACGGACACTGTCCGTCCGAACCTAGCTCTCGAGGCCGGAGCTAATTGGCTAAACAGCCAAACACCGCCAAACACCGCCGAACACAGCCGAACACAGCCGAACACTGACGGACACTGCCGGAAACTGCGTAATCGGCTTCAAAATAATAATAATGTGTAATAATAATAATAATACTTTATTTTTAAAGCCATTTAAAACAACCACAGCTGCAACACAGTGCTGTACATATGAAATTAAGAACATTTAAAGGGGACCAAAGATGCAAAATTCACTTTTTAATGGTTTTTTTTTAACTCAACTTTGGTTATGTACTGCTTAAAAAACAGTCCTAGGGCCAAAAAAATGCACCCAGTGGTATATTTACTCTAAGTATATTTATTTTTCAGTGATATAAATGTCTCGTTTTCAAATCCTGCAGCTTGTGATGTCACAAGCCGTAGGACAACCCACCCCAACCTGAGTCCAGCCCCTCACCTAGCAACCCCTGGTGATGCTCCACCCACTTCAGTATAAAAGACGTCACGGTTGTTTTTCCTGAGTTCATCTCAGAGTTCGATGTTTCGTTGTTGTTAAAATGCAGTACCGCTAATAACTAATTATCTATCAGTAAAAATGAAAAAACTTATTTACGGGCTCTTAAATCAACCGGACGACTGCTCACGGACCATATCCGTTCAGCGCCGGATGTGGTCCGTGAAAAAAAGCGGTCCCCGCTAGAGAGAGCGTGTATAGCAGTTAGCAGCCAGTGTGTTACTCTGCAGCCTTATTGCTTGTTTTCAAAGAGTCAGACGAAGAGTTTTTAACATGGAGGGTGAACTTATGGATGTTTCTCAGCGGCCTACGCAACGCGTCAGCGCCTCATTTGCCCTGTTCAAAATGGCGTCTGCCTCTGGGTCTGACTCAGGGTCCCTTTGGAGGGCGGAGTTAATGTAAACAGATTTTTGAAGGGCGTGGCCTTATCATAAACAGCGCGTTCAGAACGGAAGTGAGAAAAGGCACAACTAGAAAGGGGATATTTTATTATCTAAGAATTATTTTGTGCATTAAGTTGAATGAACATGGTCTGGATAGCCCACAGACATACCATAAAAATTTATAAAACCAATATTTGGTCCCCTTTAAACAAAAAAAATAAATAAAATTATTTCATATTTTTATTAAATATGATAGCTCGTAAATTCGGAACCTCGTAAGTCGATGTGCTCGTAAGTCGGGGATTACATGTATTAGGTATGAACTGCAGCGAGGACCTTCTCATCTCTGCAGGGGATTGGCTCTGCTTGAACCACTTTCATGACGTCAGAGTGAACAGTCCTTGACCAATAAGAAAATTAAGCTGCAATGCCTCTGTTCAACCCATAGGGCTACCGTAAACGTTTTTAAACCAAATATTGCTGATTTAAAATACGCACAAATATGTGAAGATTAACACAGACATAGTGCTATACAACATTTTAGACACATAGGGAGTTTATCAGCTAAAATTTTTATTTTGAGATAAGTTACTCTTTAAATTGAATTGAAATGATTTAATAAAAATTGAATTCACTGTAATTGAATTTGAAACTGGATCTGAATTGGTCTTGTTTTTCATTTTGTATAACACACTGTCATTGATTTTATTGTAGATTTGTGCAATATAAATAAAAACACAGCCTTTAGGCGGCGGGAGACAAACGACGCATGCGCAGACACTTGGATCATTACATCTCCCCCTGTCTGTCTCCAGTTCTCATCAGGATGTGCGTGAGGGATGAAGCGGACAGCACATCTGTCCGCAGCTAGAGGAGGTGTGCTGTGAGCAGGTGCAGACACCGGGACTGCTGCAGAGACAGAAGGAGTGAGGAGGAACAGGAGGTGATGAGGCGTTTGAGGTCTTCAGTAAATCAGACCACCCGCTGGTGAAGTCCAGAGCTGATTCGGGCGGAGCAGGTGGGTGAATTCAGGGAACAGCTGAAATGAAAGCTCATCTTGTGATAGCCTACAGCAGGTAACAAGCGCGTTCACGTGCAGCTGCGGGCGCGCGCTTCTTCCCCATTCAGAAATGTGACGGAGTTAATACATCATATTTAATGTGTTAGTTAAATATGTAATATAGTTAAATATGTAATGTGTTAGTTAAATATGTAATTAAGCACAACACTGGAGGTGTCTGCTCCGTCGAGTAAACCCAGTGATGCATTCTTCATGTGTGCGTTTCTGGTGTGTTCAGTGTTTGCGTGCACGTAGCCTGACTGTAGACATATTCACCCTCAGGACAAACCATAACCTTGAAGAGGACGTGTGACGCCGCATCACAAAATGCACATTTCTGATGATTTAAACTAACTTCAGTCTCTGGAAGCAGCAGAATGAACCATCATGGCTGATCCATTAACATCATCTCATACAAGCCTTTAAGAACAGCTGTGAAATGAAACAGCAGCAGAACATGTTCACCTGTTACATGGTGAAGGTGCTGCTCATGGGTTGTGGCAGGATCAGCAGCACTGCAGAGGATCACCATCATCTGACTGTGGAGACATCCTCCTGAGTGCTTCTTGTTATTTATGGTTTCTTTGTTTGTTTCTTTGTTATTTTGCCCATGTCAGTGTGGGCGTTGTCTGTTAGCAAAATATCTCACGAATCAATTCAATTCAGTTTATTTATGTAGTGCCAAATAACAACAAAGTTGTCTCAGAGCATTTCACAGAAACATTCACACATATATAAAAAAGCCCATTAGTAAAGTTCTCTATCTAAAGAAGGAACCACTGTATGAATTTTAATGAAGAAATAATTGCATTATCTGTAATTATGAAGTTTTGAACGAAACCTAATTTAAGATGGCCGTCACTGCAAACTTATTTTAGAAAATACACAAACAGCTATAACTCAGTTGATTTTACAGGCATGGACTTTTATTTGATGTGCTAGTAGCAGAGTATTTCACAATACATGCTCAAGGTCTCTCTTGTAAATGAGTCCCCGAGGCTCAATGGGATTAACTTGGATAAAAGTTGAATGAATCGCACTATACAACCTCTTAATTGTGGCATTTTAGTTCAATAAGAGTTCAAACCAGTCAACTGAACACAATCCAGTTTTACATCCCTTGTTAGGGTCCAGGCTCAGGGACCGTGGAAAGAACCCATTTGCAGACAGGACTCAGGAGGCAAAGTACAAAAATAAATACTTTAATTGTTCAAACAGAAAAAAGGCTGACAATGGCAGCAAAACTCACATAACTCAGGGAACTCAGGGAACAGGACTAGGATGAACCCAAAACGATGACGAACCGACAAAGACAGAACTCACAGAGGAACTTATATACACACAGGCAGGGCTTGGGACAAAGGTGAAAATAATCAGACTAATTGCAGCACAACACCAGGAAGGACCAGAGTGAACACTTGGGGAAGTAATAAATAACAGACCAGGGAACTAACTAAAACATGTAACATGAATAACTAAACTGGGACTGAACAGGGAAGTAAACTAAACAGGAATTTAACTAATCTGGGACAGGACAGGGAAATAAACTAAATCTGAAATAACTAAAATGGAGCAGGGTTAGTTGAATGGAAAACACATGGAAAGTCCAGGAGAGGGAGCCAACCTCACAGTGGGAACAAAGAGCTGACTAAACAAATACAACACAGAAACAAAAACAGAAAGCTTAACAGGGCAAGACAAAGACACTAGACAACTGAGAGGAGACAAAGAACTAAATTAAACTCAAGAGAAGACTAAAAGAAACAAACAGACAGAACACAGAAACACTAGACAACAGACCATGACAGAACCTCCCCCTCAAGGGACGTCACCTGACGTCCCACAAAGCACAAACACACAAAAAACACAGAATGGGCGGGAGGATGGGGGAAAACACAAGGACGGAGGGCCAGAACAACCTAAACAAAAACCGACAGGGCAAAACCTAGGCAACGTTCAAAAACAGAAGAGTGGCCGGGCGGGCGGCCGACCGGGAGGCCATCCATTGCCAGGAGCCAGGTCAGGCGGTCGACCGGGAGGCCGTCCATCGCCAGGAGCCAGGTCAGGCGGTCGACCGGGAGGCCGTCCATCGCCAGGAGCCAGGTCAGGCGGTCGACCGGGAGGCCGTCCATCGCCAGGAGCCAGGTCAGGCGGTCGACCGGGAGGCCGTCCATCGCCAGGAGCCAGGTCAGGCGGTCGACCGGGAGGCCGTCCATCGCCAGGAGCCAGGTCAGGCGGTCGACCGGGAGGCCGTCCATCGCCAGGAGCCAGGTCAGGCGGTCGACCGGGAGGCCGTCCATCGCCAGGAGCCAGGTCAGGCGGTCGACCGGGAGTCCGTCCATCGCCAGGAGCCAGTCCAGGCGGACGTCCGGGAGGCCGTCCCGCACGAGGAGCCTTGGAGACCATAGCAGACAACACGGGGACCAGAGGAACTGCAAACGGCGAAGATGAAACCCTAGGAGCCGCAGACGACGAAGGCCAGACCTCAGGAGCCGCAGACGACGAAGGCCAGACCTCAGGAGCCGCAGACGACGAAGGCCAGACCTCAGGAGCCGCAGACGACGAAGGCCAGACCTCAGGAGCCGCAGACGACGAAGGCCAGACCTCAGGAGCCGCAGACGACGAAGGCCAGACCTCAGGAGCCGCAGACGACGAAGGCCAGACCTCAGGAGCCGCAGACGACGAAGGCCAGACCTCAGGAGCCGCAGACGACGAAGGCCAGACCTCAGGAGCCGCAGACGACGAAGGCCAGACCTCAGGAGCCGCAGACGACGAAGGCCAGACCTCAGGAGCCGCAGACGACGAAGGCCAGACCTCAGGAGCCGCAGACGACGAAGGCCAGACCTCAGGAGCCGCAGACGACGAAGGCCAGACCTCAGGAGCCGCAGACGACGAAGGCCAGACCTCAGGAGCCGCAGACGTCGAAGGCCAGACCTCAGGAGCCGCAGACGTCGAAGGCCAGACCTCAGGAGCCGCAGACGTCGAAGGCCAGACCTCAGGAGCCGCAGACGTCGAAGGCCAGACCTCAGGACAGTAGAAGACGTGAGGAGGGTCCTCCAGGACCCCCTCAGGACAGCAGAAGACGTGAGGAAGGTCCTCCAGGACCCCCTCGGCACAGGAGACGTGAGGAAGGTCCTCCGGGACCCCCTCGGCACAGGATACAGGAGGAAGGTCCTCCGGGACCCCCTCGGCACAGGATACAGGAGGAAGGTCCTCCGGGACCCCCTCGGCACAGGATACAGGAGGAAGGTCCTCCGGGACCCCCTCGGCACAGGATACAGGAGGAAGGTCCTCCGGGACCCCCTCGGCACAGGATACAGGAGGAAGGTCCTCCGGGACCCCCTCGGCACAGGAGACAGGAGGAAGGTCCTCCGGGACCCCCTCGGCACAGGAGACAGGAGGAAGGTCCTCCGGGACCCCCTCGGCACAGGAGACAGGAGGAAGGTCCTCCGGGACCCCCTCGGCACAGGAGACAGGAGGAAGGTCCTCCGGGACCCCCTCGGCACAGGAGACAGGAGGAAGGTCCTCCGGGACCCCCTCGGCACAGGAGACAGGAGGAAGGTCCTCCGGGACCCCCTCGGCACAGGAGACAGGAGGAAGGTCCTCCGGGACCCCCTCGGCACAGGAGACAGGAGGAAGGTCCTCCGGGACCCCCTCGGCACAGGAGACAGGAGGAAGGTCCTCCGGGACCCCCTCGGCACAGGAGACAGGAGGAAGGTCCTCCGGGACCCCCTCGGCACAGGAGACAGGAGGAAGGTCCTCCGGGACCCCCTCGGCACAGGAGACAGGAGGAAGGTCCTCCGGGACCCCCTCGGCACAGGAGACAGGAGGAAGGTCCTCCGGGACCCCCTCGGCACAGGAGACAGGAGGAAGGTCCTCCGGGACCCCCTCGGCACAGGAGACAGGAGGAAGGTCCTCCGGGACCCCCTCGGCACAGGAGACAGGAGGAAGGTCCTCCGGGACCCCCTCGGCACAGGAGACAGGAGGAAGGTCCTCCGGGACCCCCTCGGCACAGGAGACAGGAGGAAGGTCCTCCGGGACCCCCTCGGCACAGGAGACAGGAGGAAGGTCCTCCGGGACCCCCTCGGCACAGGAGACAGGAGGAAGGTCCTCCGGGACCCCCTCGGCACAGGAGACAGGAGGAAGGTCCTCCGGGACCCCCTCGGCACAGGAGACAGGAGGAAGGTCCTCCGGGACCCCCTCGGCACAGGAGACAGGAGGGGCTCCTTCCTGGGAGGCACCCTCCAAAGACACTGCAGGTTCTGGACCTCCTGCTGCAGGGACTGGTCCTCCTGCTGCAGGGACTGGACCTCCTGCTGCAGGGACTGGTCCTCCTGCTGCAGGGACTGGACCTCCTGCTGCAGGGACTGGACCTCCTGCTGCAGGGACTGGACCTCCTGCTGCAGGGACTGGACCTCCTGCTGCAGGGACTGGACCTCCTGCTGCAGGGACTGGACCTCCTGCTGCAGGGACTGGACCTCCTGCTGCAGGGACTGGACCTCCTGCTGCAGGGACTGGACCTCCTGCTGCAGGGACTGGACCTCCTGCTGCAGGGACTGGACCTCCTGCTGCAGGGACTGGACCTCCTGCTGCAGGGACTGGACCTCCTGCTGCAGGGACTGGACCTCCTGCTGCAGGGACTGGACCTCCTGCTGCAGGGACTGGACCTCCTGCTGCAGGGACTGGACCTCCTGCTGCAGGGACTGGACCTCCTGCTGCAGGGACTGGACCTCCTGCTGCAGGGACTGGACCTCCTGCTGCAGGGACTGGACCTCCTGCTGCAGGGACTGGACCTCCTGCTGCAGGGACTGGACCTCCTGCTGCAGGGACTGGGTCTGGAACTTGTACCGTGGTGCTTGTCCTCATAGTCCTTATGAAAATCAAAATTTGTTGGTACTCAGGGAGTTGGGTCAGACCAGGTTGAGATAACAAGAACTCTTCTGCGAGGGAAAGCAAAAATTTAGAGCAGTCTGGATTATTTTGAGCAGAGGTGATGAAATTAAGCAAAGTTTGATTTATTGATATGTAGTCATTGGTTTGGAGCTGGAGCGTGTGTGACCCAGTCTCGCCGGACTGAGCATGAACAGCTGGGCGTGCCGGAGGTGTGGCATCGAGCTCCGTCCTCACCGGAATCCTGGGAGGTGAGGCAACGGGGACCGCCCCCACAGCGACATTGGGGCTGGGCACAGGGGACTCAGTCTCGCTGGACTGAGCAGGACCAACTGCATGGACCGAAGGTGTGGTGGACCCTCTCCGGGTCTTCCGTTTTCCTCTCTTACGGCGACGTTGTGAGTGGACCACGGGGGCAAGCCAGAGTTCGTCCTCTGACTCTGCGTCCTCACCCGACGTCCACCCGGAGTAAGTCGGCACGGGGGCTGAGGAAAAACTGGACCTGGGTGTTGTGTGGCTACCTTTAGTCCTTCTTCTCTCCTCCTGCAGCAGGAGAGGTGAAGGCAGAACCTCCACTGCCTGGCTGTACTCCGTCAGGTCCAGGACGGGTTTAGTCCAATAGGTACCACATCGGATGGTGGTTCTCCTCATCTTGAAGAAAACTCAAAAAACAGGTAAGCAAAAAAAAAAAAAAAACTCAGGAGAACCTGTCTGCTGGGCTCAGAAACTGGTCGGTTCGTACTGTTAGGGTCCAGGCTCAGGGACCGTGGAAAGAACCCATTTGCAGACAGGACTCAGGAGGCAAAGTACAAAAATAAATACTTTAATTGTTCAAACAGAAAAAAGGCTGACAATGGCAGCAAAACTCACATAACTCAGGGAACTCAGGGAACAGGACTAGGATGAACCCAAAACGATGACGAACCGACAAAGACAGAACTCACAGAGGAACTTATATACACACAGGCAGGGCTTGGGACAAAGGTGAAAATAATCAGACTAATTGCAGCACAACACCAGGAAGGACCAGAGTGAACACTTGGGGAAGTAATAAATAACAGACCAGGGCTAGGGAACTAACTAAAACATGTAACATGAATAACTAAACTGGGACTGAACAGGGAAGTAAACTAAACAGGAATTTAACTAATCTGGGACAGGACAGGGAAATAAACTAAATCTGAAATAACTAAAATGGAGCAGGGTTAGTTGAATGGAAAACACATGGAAAGTCCAGGAGAGGGAGCCAACCTCACAGTGGGAACAAAGAGCTGACTAAACAAATACAACACAGAAACAAAAACAGAAAGCTTAACAGGGCAAGACAAAGACACTAGACAACTGAGAGGAGACAAAGAACTAAATTAAACTCAAGAGAAGACTAAAAGAAACAAACAGACAGAACACAGAAACACTAGACAACAGACCATGACATCCCTCCAATCCAGTACATAATAATAATAATAATAATGAATTCAATTTATAACGCACTTTTCATTAGTGAAAATCTCAAAGTGCTACACACATTGAATGCTACACACATTCATACACCGGTAGCGGCAGACTACCATGCAAGGTGCTTTCCAGTCCTACCGGGAGCAACTCGGGGTTAAGTGTCTTGCCCAAGGACACAACGACACATGGTGTGGGGAACCGGGATTCGAACCGCCAACCTTCCGATCGGGGGACGACTGCCATTACCACTACGC
>JBBPBX010072072.1:0-18153 GCA_038048925.1 Garcialebias charrua
ATTGTATATACAGTAGATTAATCTTTATATGACATGTACACTTTCTCTTTTGTACTAATGATATGAAATATAATTTGGTTAATTTCAGTTTAAGCTTGTAATATTGTAGGACATCAGAAATCTACCTGAAATCAGTTATGTGGTTTGACCTCTGGTGAGCCAAAGGGAAATTATTTGTGCCCGAAAATTAGCAGTAACCTACAAATATTTATGCAGTAATGGTTACATTATTAAAATTTGTAATTCTTTGTTCTATTATGGTCAGCTTACCTGGACATAATGTAAAAACGTCTTTGTTCATACTCTTCTCCGGTAACGCCATCTAAAATGTTACTATTATAAAGTAAATACATTTAGCAAATCTAATCTTACTTTAAAAATATTAATTTTTACTATACAACAAGGTAGTGCTAACTTTATAGATTCTCAACATAAAAACACTTCCAAGTGGTAATCACTTTTGTTTATAATGTTTTGGTATTTGTAGAGACATTACTTAGTACATACATCCACATCAACATTCAAAACAATAAAAAACAACTCTTTACAGCACCATCTTTAATGGACTGAACAAGGGAAAAGAGTACCGTAAACACTTTGTAACATAAAAAACCCACAAAAAAACACATTCTTGGAAGGACTTGCTTGCAGGCTCAAGGAGGTGGCACGTCAGAGACAGCCAACTGTGAGAATTGACCTTCAGGTTCCCACGTGTCATCCAAGGTTTTCCCGCTAGAAAATACCAACAATTTTAAATTAAGGTTGTGTATTTACTGTACTGTTCATAAATTCATCTTTGTAAAATGCATACATGTTTTACAAAGCTTTTGTATTTCAGTGTTTATTTTATACTGTATTTCTTATGTTGCAATAGTCTCAAAAAATCAAAACATACAAAAAAGTGCAAGTCTCAGATTACTGCCAGCACGAACTATTGAAGGGACAGTATTATGTTTTTTTCTAGGCAAATTGTGCCATTTTACAGTATATTGGTCTGGAGGAGCTGTAGAGGGAAGGCACGAGGAATGTGTGCTTTCTGGGGCAGAAGCTCAGAGGAGCAGCTTTGTGGCAATAGCGCTTTGGGAAAGTAAGCATTCATGTACCACCACTAATTTTTGTTTGACATGGGATATTACAGGATTTGTCAAACATGCATGAAAAAAATCAAAGCAACAGTCCAGGTATACAGTATTTTCTGGTGTATAGGTCGCACCTGTGTATAGGTCGCATTGTCCAATTATCACCAATAGATTGGAAAAATCCCTAGATAGGTCGCACTGGTGTATAGGTCGCACCTACGTTTAGCTCTGCTGCAAATGTCTGCCACAGGAGCGCACAGCAAGGCTTTTAAGAAGATTAACACTTAAAAACAATTATTTGTTTGATAAAAATTATAGCAAATATGTGTCTGAGCTAAACTTTTCTTTAATAAATGAACATAATTGTGAAATGAGCTGGATTTATAGCTTTGATGACATTATAACATGATGTAAAGCTCAAAATTTTGATTTTCCATGATACTGCCCCTTTCAATAGAAATACTGTACATATCTAATGAAAGCTAAATAATTTCTTACCAATCAGATCAAGGCACCCAATTAATTTTTACTTCCTCTTTGCCCTAAACAGAAGGGGGAAAAAAAGAAAGCCATAATTTATTCACTCACAGCACAAATATGTTCACATTTTGTTAAGTTATAGCCTAGTTCCAAATTGTCCTATGTATGCCGACAATTTCCTGTGTAACTATGTTTTTTGGGGTGATGTAGGGGGAGACTGACACCTACAAAGAGATCACAACTCCCACTTTAATATATGCATGGTTTACTAAACCGTCACAGTCAGACACACAGCCATGCCCAGTGGCAAGTCACGAGTTAGAATAGTGAGCGTGACCGCAGTGAGCAGTGATCAAAAGCCTTACTCTGCTTTCAAAATGTGTGATTTATTTGTAATGTGGACACAGAGTGGAATGTGTTTCCTCTCTGCGCTGACTAATAGCAAAGGTACATTGCAGGACAGACAACTGTCAGACTGACTGCAGTGCTTGGGAACAGTCCACTTGTTGCTTTGAGGTCAGGTGAGTCAATCAATAGATTACACTTTAACTCTTACCGCATTTGTCCTGCGCTCAGTGATGGATACAAACGGGAACATTGCAGGACAGACAACTGTCAGACTGACTGCAGTGCTTGGGAACAGTCCACTTGTTGCTTTGAGGTCAGGTGAGTCAATCAATAGATTACACTTTAACTCTTACCGCATTTGTCCTGCGCTCAGTGATGGATACAAACGGGAACACAGTCTGCTTACTACATTTTCGGCAACCTTAAATACAAAAATGGAAAAACAGATTAGATACATCCATACACAGAAATTCAGGTCTCTCTCGTAAATGAGTACCTGAGGCTTGATTAATAATAATAATTTGTCACATTTGTCATCTGTGTATGTTCCCATACTTGACAGACGAAATTGGTCTTCTGCATTTAACCCAACCACCACCAGGTGGTGCAGTGAGCAGCGTAGTCGCGCTCGGGGAGCTGGAGAATTAGATGTGCACTCATAGACACCCCAAGGTGTGTAGTGGCTGGGGCGCGAACCCGCGTCCTTCGGGTCCCAAGTCAAAAGCCCTGCCACTACGCCATCTTGGCTCCTTGATTAACCTGTATAAATAAAGGTTGAATGAAAAAAAAAACACAAAATAAGGAATTAAGTGAAAATTAAAAAAGTAAAAATTAGTGTGGTGACTTCAATCTTTTATAATCATTCTAAACTTTAAATTTTTCTAAACATAGATTTACAAATTTTATGAAATTAAATGAGACTGATATATTACCTAACTATATTTTAATGCAAAACGTAATACTTAACTCGCCCCAAATAAACTTTTTTTTAATGATAAACTTTCTAAATATGTTATTTAGGGGTCTATGTTTATGTGCAAATTTTGACATTTTAGTGTTGGCCTCCTTAAGTGGAATGGTTACAAACCGGATTCCAAAAAAGTTGGGACACTAAACAAATTGTGAATAAAAACTGAATGCAATGATGTGGACGTGCCAACATCTAATATTTTATTCAGAATAGAACACAAATCACAAATCAAAAGTTAAAACTGAGCGAATGTATCATTTTGAGTGACAAATACAGGTATGTTGTTTCAAAATTTCATGGCGTCAACAAATCCCAAAAAAGTTGGGACAAGTCCATTTTTACCACTGTGTGACATCCCCCCTTCTTCTTACAACACTCAACAGACGTCTGGGGACAGAGGAGACCAGTTTCTCAAGTTTAGAAATAGGAATGCTCTCCCATTCATGTCTAATACAGGCCTCTAACTGTTCAATCGTCTTGGGCCTTCTTTGTCGCACCTTCCTCTTTATGATGCACCAAATGTTCTCTATAGGTGAAAGATCTGGACTGCAGGCTGGACATTTCAGTACCGGATCCTTCTCCTACGTAATGTAACGTTTTGGGTTGTAATTATGGATGGAGAGGAGGTAATTAGTAACCACACTGGTACTGAGAATTCCACAGTGTTGTCCTTTTAATCGGCAAACTCTTCAACAACCTTACAAGCCCGGTTGAACGGCCATTATATAAACAAACATAAAGTAAAATAGCATCCAAACAACCCGTAACGTTATTACAATTAGAGAGCTAGCATGTTCCTTCTAGTCCATGTGTGTGTCGTCAACACGTTTTTCCAACGCTCTCTACAGGGAGACGGTGGGCGCATGCGTGTGACATCATCAGCGATACTAGTGTGTCTTAAAGAGACACTGTACAATTATGGTTGTCATCTATGTTCTATTATGAATAAAATATTGACATTTGCCATCTCCACATCATTGCATTCAGTTTTTATTCACAATTTGTTTAGTGTCCCAACTTTTTTGGAATCCGGTTTATAGTTGAGTTTGCCAATTGGTTCGAGCGGAACAGCTTGGTACAACCATGTCACTCAGCACCGCATTCTTGCATATAACCATCTCACTGAGACATAAAACCCCACCCAGTGGCGTGTTGGGAGTTGGAACAGCAAGCGTTTTCATGGTGAGTATTGATTGGTAGCATTACTCTGCTTTGCAAATGTGTGATTTATTTTGAATATGGACACAGTTGGAATAGTTCTCCTCTGTTCTGACTACAGTCAATGGCATGCTGCAGGACAGACAACGGTCAGACTGACTGCAGTGCTTTCAAGATGAGGGGGCACAGGACAGACACCCAGGACAGGCTGCAGCTGACCTTCAGAGCGTTGTCGCCATAGAAGTAAAAAAACGTAGAAAGAGTTGCTAGACTTATCACTCATTTGTGTTTTGATAAAAACTCACTACTGGAGTCTTAAAAATGTATGAATATGGCAACAAAGTGGATAATTTGACAACAGTGCTTTATTTGTCATGATCACAGCTTGGATCACGCTTGGGACGTGTCTCTTGGCTCCACTCATTTTGTTCAAATTTGCCATGGGTCAGGTCTTTCACAGGGGGTTAGTTATACATTTATAAAATAAAACTGTGCACTGTTACAAAGGTTCGCAGACAAGGCCAAAGACAAACATTATTTTTTGAGAAGATGAGTTTAGTGAAAAAGACGATCACAGGAATAAGGAAAACAGAACTTACTTTTTCTCTTCTTATTCAGACTTAAAGGTTTAGAAATAGCATGGCCAGCAGGTGGATGAAGTGATCGCAGATATGGTTGGTCTGTGGGGGAAACAGATGGTGGAGTGGAAGTAGAGGTTGTTGGAGAGGCGCTTCTGTGGCTTTTCCTATTTTGTAAAGACTTGGAACATGGAAGAACTGGAGAACAAACAGGAAGCAAATCGAGCACAATCACTCTCTCTTCCAGGATCTCTGGCAGGATCACTGGACCAGGCTGCTCCTCACTTACGGTCTCTTGTCTGCTAGTCTGTTGGGTTCATTGGGTCCTCAGTCTGTTCTTTGGGTGGAACAAACTGCTGGTCTGTGGGGGTGTCCGGTTGAACTGGTACAGAGGTGTCTATAAAACATGCAGTTTTACAGAAAATACACTTATAAATTTGTATAGACACATATCTCTCTTGCTCTCTGTGGACTTGATAAAGCACTATACAAGTACACACAAATGCACAAATACATCACCGTTAGCAAGGAGAAATTCGTAGACTCTCTGCGTCTTCTCCAGGACTTGTACGGTACAAGCAGTGGGTTCGAAATGGGCAATGACATCTGCTACCCATTTGTTTGAAGCCTTTACTTTTTTCCCATTAATAAAACAGGCTTATAGCCTAAAGCATCAACTTTTCGCACCTGAAATTGATAAGAGAATAACACAAATTACTTTACTAACATGCTATTAGATTAGTTTTTTTATCTTTAGAAAGATATTGGTAATATGTTTTACGTTGCCAAAATCAAAAATGCTATTCGGTGTTAACATGTCAACATTTTCATACATACCACTAAAAATGGGTCAAGTCAAAGCAGAAAGGTAAATGTAACAACAAACAAGACGTTC
The DNA here is from genome assembly GCA_038048925.1 of Garcialebias charrua. Classification (NCBI taxonomy): domain Eukaryota; kingdom Metazoa; phylum Chordata; class Actinopteri; order Cyprinodontiformes; family Rivulidae; genus Garcialebias; species Garcialebias charrua. Next base: position 5,509 of record JBBPBX010072072.1, read on the forward strand.
TTTGCAGAGAATAGATTACATTATGCTCATTTACAAAAAGCATTAAATCAAAGAAAGAGGTTTTCAGTCTTAATAATTTCTACTCACTGCGATATGCGCATAATCAATTATTCGGCAAGTGTTTCTGCTTTTCAAAACAGCTTGCCCCCACTGCTCATCAACTTTTTCATTTAAGTACTTTTTTTGTGTAAAGACTTTGAAAGCAGGAAACAGGATTTTCTGTTTGCCTGATTGGGGGCTTGGCAAAGTGTGCAGGGTCTGAACTTGGGACGTGACATAGCTAAACAAAAAGCAGTTATGGCAATGTGGAAAAAAGGATACAAAGACAGCTGATGGACAAAAGTAACAAATAGAACTATTCACAAATGACAAAACAGAAGCCAAGACACAGAGAGAAGAACAAGACAAATTACGGACACAAGGATGACAGATAAATATGACAGATAGATGACAGATAGATATGACGTAAAAGTGCCTTTGTGGTGTGACTTGTAGAGAAGTGTACATAAATTGTTGCAAAGCTCTGGTCAATGAAGAAGAACCTGTTGAGAGAAAAAAAAAAAGAAGTGTTCAGATTTCGGAAGCTCTTCATGTGTCTTGCCACAGTAATAAAACAACAGACAGTTACTGGTAATCCTAACCCTAAAATGATAGGTCTAGAGGACTTTGGTTGTGCTGTACACCCTCGTTGCTGTGTCCTTGTACATACAATAAAATCACAGTGATACAAGTACAGTACATCCAGTCATTCATCTGGAAAATTGTCAAAGCTTTTATTTAACTGCAAGTCAATTAACTAACTATAATCAGTGTGTCCAGACTGGGTGGACTATACTGTATAGAATTAAATAATAACATTTCTAATAAAAAATCACTGTGAAAAAAAAAATCACTGTAATATTGCTGATTACTTCATGTTGCTGTGTTCATTCGTCCACATCTGCTCACATGGACTCATGTTCGTGCTGCTGTTGTTTTGGCACATTGCTTTTGTATGCTGGTGAAGATCCTCAGTCATCCAGGACATGATACATCAAAAAAAGGCGTTCAATACAGAAACAGCTGGACTTTATATGTAACAGAAGACGTTTCGCCCTTCAGCACTTTGGATGAAGAGCGAAACGTCTTCTGTTACAAATGGTAAATGGAGCTTATTTATATAGTGCTTTCCAGCCACCTATGAGGGGCCCCAAAGTGCTTCACAGTACCAGCCATCCAACAATTCATACACCCATTCATACACCGGTAGCGGTAGTCTACCATGCAAGGCGCCATCCAGTCCTACCGGGAGCAACTCGGGGTTAAGTGTCTTGCCCAGGGACACAACGACACATGGTGTGGGGAACTGGGATTCGAACCTCCAACCTTCCGATCGGGGGACGACTGCCATTACCACTACGCCACGGCCGCTCCCTTTACAAATACTGTACAAATAAACAAATAAAGTCCAGTTGTTTATGTATTGAACGCTTTTTTGTTTGTTTTTTTGTTTTTGTTCCATTAGTGATTAGTGTATTCTTAGTTTTGTGTATTAGTAGTAATAGTTTAGTGAATGTAGTATACTGTTAGTTCATGTCTTGGATCTTACTACTGTACTGTTTTTCTTTACAGTTTGTATTTTGTTGGATGTAACTGGGGCCCTGTGCACATTTCATTCCACATCATGTACCACATGTGATGTGAATGACAATATAAATCCTTGAATCCTATATCATTATGAGCCCAGCCTTGGAACACTGATGCTTAGAAACCCTCAGATTATACAAAGTGGCAACAAAAAGCTTGAGTATTAACATTTCTGTGACTCTACCATGGCTAAAATAAAAAAAAAAGGCGTTCAATACAGAAACAACTGGACTTGTAAATAAATAAATAAAGTCCAGTTATGTATTGAACGCCTTTTTTGATTTTATCATGTCCTGGACGACTGAGAATCTTCACCAGCATCTACCATGGCTAGCTAAATGATTAGCTAAGCACTAGCAGTGAAGGATTAGCAACTTTACTGCACATTTTTGGCAGATAAAAACGTATTTATGTCTTCAGACATGCGCTGTGGCACAGTTGCTGCCACAATTAAACCCTAAAACTGCCATCAGCAACTTTGTAAGCTAACAAGTTCGTTTTTTTGTTGTTGTTTTGATTGTAATAGTACAGAAACATTTTGGAGTTATTCAACTTACCGCATGTGGAAAAATGTAGGTCGCATTTACGATGACATCACATCAGCTAATTCCTTGTTTTTTCTTTTTTTTACGGCTGGGACCCGTCTTCCGGTCATTTTATTTATTTATTTTATTTTATTTTCAGAGGTGATACTGCCACCTACTGTACACAAGTACGCTTAGACAGCTCAATAACATTCACTAAGAACTCTTTGCGTGAAGTACTGACGAGTAGGGAGTTCCCACTTCAAAAAGAGAGTGACGCAGAGGGCTGCAGGGGGCGGTCTGACCAAACGTAAGATGCAGGAGGAGTCAGGAATGAGGACGTGTTGTATAAACAGCAGCACGAACATGAGTCTGTATGAGCAGATGGTCACAGATGAACACAGCAACAAGAAAACAGATCAGCATCAGCATGATGTGATATTTTGCAGTGTTTATTCTTATTATTTATTTATTCATGAGTCTAACAGCCTCAGGGTAGAAGCTGTTCCTCAGTCTAGTGGTTCTACATTTGATGCTCCTCAACCTCCGTCCTGAGGGGAGTGGGGCAAAGAGTGAGTGTGCTGGGTGAGTGAGGTCTTTCATGATGCAGGTGGCTCTTTTTCTGCATCTGGAGGTGTAAATGTCTGTGATGGTGGGGAGACTGACTCCAACAGACTTCTGTGCAGCCTTCACCACTCTCTGTTATCGTTTTTGTTTATTATTTCTATTGTTATCATTTCCATTATATTAACAATTATTGACATTTCACTATTTAATTTACATTTTATTTCATTATTGACAAATAGAGCGACTCCACCACCTCTTTTATTATTTCTGTTCATATGATATAATTCATACCCTCAATGTGAATATTACTTGTGTTATCATCATTGAGCCATGTCTCTGACAGCGCTATTATCGTAAAAGTTCTATCTAACGTTTTAAGTAATCTGTTATTTTGGATATTTGCATTTATACTTCTGCTATTAAAGTGAACAATAGAGAGAACTCCATTTGTTATATTGATGTCATTAAACTGCTCTTCATTATAATATTAGCTATCTTTTATTACAGGAAAAAAATTTGCATCAATCACATTTTCAACATTATATATTTTAGGTTCTGAGTCTTCGTATGAATGTTGTCATGTTCTAATGTATTTGTTCATTTCACTGTATATTATGTCCATTTTGTGTGTAATTTGTTTCATTGATTAGTGATTTGTCATCTCCTGAGTTCATCCAAGTTTTTCCAGATCCTTCAGTTCTTTTATCATTTTAGGCTGAGAGACCCTTCCTATGTTTTGATAAAGATGTTTCCATTTCTTGTCCACGTTGATGCTATTTTGTTCTGTTTTTTTAACAACCTTGCTTCACGTGCAATGTTTCCATTTTTTTGGTTAGATGTTCATTTATGTAAACGTTTGTTCCCTTCAGTTTTTTTGCTTGCATAATTACATTGTTTTTTAACTTCCTGCTAATGAACTTGACGACTACTGACGGTTTGATTCTTGGTGATTTACTGGGCAGGGTGTGACAGAACGAAATGTCCCCATGTTCTATGTTAAAGGGGACCACACATGCAAAATTCACTTTTTAATGTTTTTTTTACTCAACTTTGGGTATGTACTTCATAAAAAAACAGTCCTAAGGCCAAAGAAATGCACCCAGTGGTTTATTTACTCTAAGTATATTTATTTTACTGTAATAAGATAGGTTTCGTTTTGAAATCATCGCGCTTGTGACGTCACAAGCGCCAGGACAACCCACCTCAACCTGAGTCCAGCCCCTCACCTAGCAACCCCTGGTGAGGCTCAACCCACTTCTGTATTAAACACATGACTGTTGTTTTTCATGATTTCATCTCATCTTTTGTTTATATGTTCTTAATTTCATGTGTACAGCACTTTGTTGCAGCTGTGGTTTTTTTTAAATGGCTTTATAAATAAAGTATAATTGTTATTTTTATGTTTTAGTTCAATTTTTAGTGTATTTGCGATCGCTCCCAACGCGCAGCCGGCAAAAATTAAACGAGCAGACCCCCGGCGTAGGGACCGGCGGCAACGGGACCCTCTTCTGGCGGATGGAGCGGAGCTTCAACTGTACAGCCTCGCAGCAGCGAGGACCTTCTCCTTACGGATTAATTTACGGGAGACACTTGGTGAACTTTGTGTTGTCTTGACTGGAACAGCGATAACTCCCAAAATCGCCGCGTGCAACGAGCGGAGCTGGCGAACACCGGAAGAGGAACAAGCTAACATTAGCATCGGATTCGGGTGGTCTCATGCTAAAAGGAGCAGCAAATTGCGGCGCGCTCAGACGGGTTTCGGTAAGTTATCTTAAGCTAGCACTAACAGTAAGTCAAATGAGTAATAAAAAAAGAGCTAATTTTAAAACAACAACACATTACAGATACTGGCTGTTACAGAGGGCGTAAACAGATCGTTGAAGGGCGTGGACTTCAGAACTTGTATCAGAAACCGGTCGTTCAAAACGAAAGTTAAAAATGGCAGAATTAAAAAGGGTATAATTGATTATCTAAGAATTATTTTGTGTATTAAAATGAATTAATATTGTCAAGATAGCACACAGACATAACATAAAAATTTTAAAGACCTATATGTGGTCCCCTTAGTAACTACATGCTCCTCCAGAGTCTCTAGTTCTTCCTGAGATGCATTCTCAGTTGGGTTAGTGTTAGTAAGAGCTCTTGCATATGTCCGACAATTACTAACATCAAGTCCTGTGATCACCAAGTTGTCTTGCTTTGTGTATTGTTCCAAGACATCTATTTTTCGTTCCAGTTCAGCTATTTTATTGTCTTTGCTAATTATCAGTTCTTTCAGTTGTCTTATTTCATCAACCAGATTGGCCTGGGAATCCAGTTTTGCTGATAATTTTGCTAGTTCTTCACCCATAAAGTTTAGTGAATCTTTAAAGTCTTGCATTTCTGCTGAGTTGTTTCCCTCCGACTCTGGTGTCTTTTGTCCACTTTTTTCGTCATTATCCACTTTTTTCGTCATTACTTACAGTGTTTGTAGTCTAGTGGTAGCAGGTCTCTGGTTGATGGTTTGTTTACTGAACCACGTGGCCCTTCCACGAGGCTCACAGGCCTAACGATGGTGGCTGTGGCCCAGCACCCAGATCAGCAGTTATCAGATCAGAACTCACGGTCTCAGCAGTCTGCAGCAATCAGATCCGTTATCCGAAGAGGTTGGCTCATTAGCCCGGCTTAGACGGCGGTCCTCCGGTTCACGCACGGTGCTCGGCCTCCTCCGGTCGCAGCAGCTCCGATGTTAGCCCAGTTAGCACAGCACGTAGCTCCAGATGTAGCTCCGATGCTAGCTCAGCTCGTGGCTCCAGACGACGGCCCTCCGGTTCGTTTAATACAATCTCAGAAGAACGACATGAAAATATTCCATCATATCTACAGCTTCATGTTTGTTATGAACCCAAATACATCTCCAACTTCCTGTTTCACATCACTGAGGTTCAAACTGATCAAACAGGTTGAACTTTAGGAAGAACATCAGAGCTGCTGTTGGACCACTGAGATCTTCTCTGCTTGTATTTTTAGTTCTTCATTTTTAGTGGCAATGCATGGAAACATCTTGTCAGTGAAGGTGTGTGTGAAGGTGTGTATGTGTGTGTTTGTATCAGGATCAGAGAACGACAGCTTTCCTCCGTTCCAGTCCAGATTCACTCTGATCCTCTGGAACTTTTTATCAACTGGGAGATCTTTGTCAAGAGCTGCTGGTGACTGTGCTGTGTATTCACCTTGATCGAACAGCAATATCCATAATCCAGAACATATGGCTTCCTTCCTCTGGACTGACTCTTCTAACACACCAAGTGCCCAGAATTCAGTGTCTCCAACTTCAACAACCCAGCTGTGATCTACTGAGTTAAAACCCTCAGAACTCAAAACACAATACCAAAATGTTAATCTCTCAGGATTATCAGGAAGATGCTGGTTGTCTCCTAGTATCACACTGGTCAGATCTTCAGACAGGATGAGTCCTGGACCAGCTGTGTTTGGGTCCAGAATGATGGGGGTGTAGGAGACCACGTCCTTCATGTTGTTCCAGATGTTGAAGGCCAGGTTGCCCAGGTGTTTGGCCTGGTCTATCAGAGCTCCTGAGTGCAGCTGTGGATCCTCCAGCAGGGGGCAGCGCTGGACTCTTTCCACTGCAGCCTTGTAGTTGTGCAGGAAGGAGACATCTTCAGCTCTCAGCTCCTCCTCTGTGGCTCTGACTGTGTCTGAAAGAGCTGCCATCTCTCTGCTCAGAGCCTCCATCTTCTCCTTCATCATCCTACTCTTCTGCTCCTCTTCCTCCCTCAGAGCAGCCAGCCTGGCCTCCTCTTCCTCTGTTAGAAACTGGTGAAGCTTCTTAAACTGCTTCTTAATCTGCCTCTCTGTGAGTCGAGCCTGGACCTTCACATGTTTTGCTGTCTGATAAAACTCAGACTGAACTTTCTTCTGGACCTTCAGCTTCTCCTTCAGTGGTTTCAGGGATCTCAGCAGATCCTCTCTGTGTTCCTCTGCAGCTTCATCGATGGGTCTGAATCTGTGGTCGGTGTGTTTCTTCGAGTCTCTGCAGACGACACAAACTGGTTCCTGATGGTCCAGACAGAAGAGCCTGAGTTTCTCAGAGTGCAGACTGCAGAGAGCCTCTGAAAGTCTCTGACGTTTCTCCTGTAAGAAGGACTCACAGAGGTTCTTCAGAGCCAGATTACAGGCTGGAGCCACATTTGAAGATCTCTTCCTACAAACAGGACACTCATGTGTTGGTTTCTCTCTCCACCAGTTCTTCAGACAGACTTTACAGAGGCTGTGACTACATGACAGAAGAACAGGATCTCTGAAGACCCCCTGACAGACTGGACAGCAAAGATCCTTCTGTGACCTGGAAGCCATTTAGACTCTGAGTGAATCTGAAAGCAGCAGACAGGAAGTGGTCAGTCATGGCTCCCCTCCTCCTCTAGTCTCTCAAACTGTCTCTGAATGAGTTTTTGCTCTGACTCACCTTCAGGTGGAGCAGCTGGAAGCAGAAGGTTTTCTCTCCTGCAGGCTTGCAGCTGGATTCAGAAGAAGCTGAGAGTTTGGTCTGAAGGTCTGTGTAGCATAAAGTGAATATCAGAAGGCCAGAACTGATGTTAAATGATTTATTGAAGCCGTCCGTGTCATCAACCAACTTAAAGTGTATCTTTCACTTTAAACACATGTTGTTGCCTTTTCAACCTAACATGTCTAAAACTCCAATTTTCATCAAAAATACGGATCATATCTCAAAATAAAATGTGCTACTACTACCTTTTTTGTCTTCCCTCGCTACTCTGTCTAAAAATAGTGCTCTCAGCGGTAAACCGGAAGTGACATCACAGGAGGGGAACGTTTGTGCTTTAGCTAAGAAAGATATGGGATTGCACCAGGAGGAGGCGACAGATTACAAAGTTGTTTTGACATAAGTATGTCATCTCTGACTATTACATCAAATATCTAGCCAAATAACTTCTAGATATATACTACCTAAAGCTAAAAATGGTTTATATTACATATAGCCTAAATATAGAGATACAGCATTAATTACACCACTGATGGATTTAACTACTTTAGCCTTAGCTCCCTAAACAATTACTTTTTCCATCCTAAACCACTCAGTGGACATTTTCTGCTTTCAGAGTTAATTATACAGGGCTTTTTTACTAAACGATTGCCTGTATAGCACATTTGAGATGAAATTCGATTTTTTATTAATTTTTGAAGACATGCAACACGGTCGCGCTAGCATAAAATTAGCATCGTTTTTTCTTCCATCTAAAGTCATTCATATCTCCTAAACCACTCATTGGATATTTTTCCTGCTTTCAGAGTGTAATTATACAGGGCTTTTTTACTAAACGATTGCCTGTATAGCACATTTGAGATGAAATTCGATTTTTTATTAATTTTTGAAGACATGCAACATGGTCGCGCTAGCTTAAAATTAGCATCGTATTTTGTTCCATCTAAAGTCACTTATATCTCCTAAACCACTCGGTGGATATTTTTTCTGCATTCAGAGTGTAATTATACAGGGCTTTTTTACTAAACGATTCCCTGTATAGCACATTTGAGATGAAATTCGATTTTTTATTAATTTTTGAAGACATGCAACATGGTCGCGCTAGCTTAAAATTAGCATCGTATTTTGTTCCATCTAAAGTCACTTATATCTCCTAAACCACTCGGTGGATATTTTTCCTGCTTTCAGTGTGCAATTATACAGGGCTTTTTTACTAAACGATTGCCTGTATAGCACATTTGAGATGAAATTCGATTTTTTATTAATTTTTGAAGACATGCAACATGGTCGCGCTAGCTTAAAATTAGCATCGTATTTTGTTCCATCTAAAGTCACTTATATCTCCTAAACCACTCGGTGGATATTTTTTCTGCATTCAGAGTGTAATTATACAGGGCTTTTTTACTAAACGATTGCCTGTATAGCACATTTGAGATGAAATTCGATTTTTTATTAATTTTTGAAGACGCAACCGGGTGGACCTAGCTGCGGTTTAGCTCTGTATATTTTGGAATTTATAGCTCCTAACCTAAACCACTTTCAATCAAAAGATTAATAAATTATATTCATGTCCTTACTTCTGAAGTCAATCCTGTATTCGTTCAGGTCGCTGTCGATGTAATCCTCCTTGACAAATGCTGTCAAATCACAGAGTTGGTCATGACGCTTCTGTTGGTGAAATCCTGCCTTTTCATCTGGACAAACCTCACACAAGCTCTGAAAGCTGGGTTTTTTTGGTGCAGGAAATCGATGTCCAGACAAACTGGAGTTCGAACAACCCCCGCACACACAAATATTAACCATTATGACCATTATTGGACCTTTTTCACTTCAATACAACTCAATACAAAACAACAACTTCCGACTATGACGCCCCCTCTACTTTCGTCACTGTCACGTGACTCCAAAACCGCGCGTTTTTTTTAGGCTCAGTTTTTTTCCCCCTGATTTGTGTCTGTAAGGCTATTGGTATTAATTTGGAAAGCAGGGAGGATTATCAAAATTACTTATTACCTCTAAATATTATGTTTATGCCCAAAAAACTAACATGAAACATACACTTTAAGAGAAAAAACAAATTCCGAGAATTAGTTATTTTACCATCAGTTGTTCTGCAGAGCTCATTACATTAGAACATTTATTTACTTTAGCACAGTTCAAGTTACTCAGTTAACTTTAAATACAGTTACAAACCTTGTTCCACTATCGACTGAAGCTAAACTTGAGTTGTTTTTAACTTTCTCCGTTGTATTTTCTTTGTTGCCGCCATTGCCCGCCAAACGCGTGGGTCCAACGGGCCATGAACGTCACATCCGCCTGAACGTACCATCATGAAAGGGGTCCGTGAAGGGATAAACTACGTACCACTCATATTTTGTTTTTACTCGGACAGAAAAACAAGCCACAAAAACCGTAACTCACAAAATATATACGCGACTTTAGAAACAAAGAAGCCCAAAGTGTCTTAGAATAAGCAGACTTGGCAACAGCCAGAACTTACCTCATCGATGGTCATGCTAACTTCTGCTCACAAGGCAGCTAACAAAATAAAAGCATGTAACTTCTTCTTCTTTGATGTTCTTTTGGCGGTTGGCAAATGACGAAACTGGTGCATTACCGCCACCCACTGGTAAGGAGTGTGGACTTTTCGTGTTATTTCTAAATAAATCAACTAATCTATTTTTTACTTTAATTCTATTTAAATTTTAAATCGACTGTTGTCTTTCTTCCTCATAATTTTGACAGAGTACGTTGTACATGTTGGTGTATTGTCTCATCAACTCCACATTATTCACATTTGCCACTGCTAAAAAAGTTGATTCTGGTCCTCTGGACATTCAAAAAACAAAACAAAAAAAATTGTAGAAACGTTTCGTCTTTCGTCCGAAAGACTTCCTCAGTCTGAGGTGCTGTATTCAGCTCAGTCTTATAAAGTCAAGTCAAGTCAAATTTATTTATATAGCACAGTTAGAACAGATAAACTGTTATCAAGGTGCTTCACACACACACACACAACATAAAAGAGGCTCAAAAATTTACAGAACAGTAACATCAATAGTAACAATTCTGATATTAACAGCAGTAAAGTATAATAAAAATGTATAAGAACAATATTAAAATGAAAACAGTAAAAACAGTAAAAATATATATGTAACCAGGTGAAAAATGGGTACATGTCACATGTATTTTTAAACAAAAAACCATGTTTTGCTTTACTTTCACCTACTGGTTGTAATTCTTGTTTTTGTCAGCATGTGGTGCTGTTGGTACAGAGAGGTCTAAAAGGACCGGAAATAGAGAAAAAAACCCTTTGTTTATGTACGGTAGCACGGACTGGTAAAAACGGAAGAGAAGGACATTTTATCTGAGACTTGGGGAAGGAGACAACTCTGGCCACGTGAAAAGAGAATCCAAGTGTTCGGTAATTGTTGGAACTGAATTATCTTCCGTGAATGAAGCTATAGAGACGATGCTAATGTTTTATTTCTGTTATCTTCCGCGAAGAAGCTATAGAGACGATGCTAATGTTTTATTTCTGTTTGTTTTCTCTCGTAGAGTGCCGCTGCCGTTTGTTATGCAGTAGCTTTCACGCTGTTAGATTTCAGCTGTTACGTGCAGCTGCATGCTACTCTGTTGGGTGCTAACCGTGTTGTCGGTCCGCCATTTTATTTGAAGCTAAGGCTTGCTGCCGTTCGAAACACAGACTTTTTCTTATCTTTTTATATATAACTCAGAGGGAATAGTTTATTTTTGAGAATAAAGAACCCCTTCTATTTGAAGCTTCGTGTGCTGCATTTATCCCGGTTTCATATACACTACGTCAGCTCACACAGTATGAAACACCAGAGAGAACAGATGGGTTTTTAGCAGGGATTTGAACAAGTGAAGGGAGGAGGCCTGTCTAATGTTGAGGGGCAGGTTGTTCCAGAGTTTGGGGCCGGTGACTGAAAACGCCCGATCTCCTCGGAGCTTCAGATGTGTTTTTGGAACCACCAAGAGCATCTGATCAGATGATCTCAGGGCCCGCGGTGGAACATATGGTTCCAGCAGCTCAGAGAGGTAGAGGGGAGCGAGGCCATTCAGGCATTTGTAGGTCAACAACAGGATTTTAAAGTCGACTCTAGTTCGCACGGGGAGCCAGTGCAGTGAGGAGAGAACAGGTGTAATGTGCTCAAACTTACGTGTACCGGTTAAAAGCCGAGCTGCTGCATTTTGCACGAGCTGGAGGCGTGAGAAGGAGGCCTGACTGATCCCAGCGTACAGTGCATTACAATAATCCAGGCGGGTTGTGATGAATGCATGGATTAGTGTCTCGAGATCAGGTCTGGACAGCACCGGCTTGAGCTTAGCAACCTGCCGCAGTTGGAAGAAACTCTTCTGGAGAACGGAGCTGATCTGTTTATCGAACTTAAGGTCCGAGTCAAAAACCATCCCAAGATTTTTTACGGAGTGTTTGAGGTACGGCTGGAGGGAGTCCAAGTTTATTTCATCAGAGGCGGCAGCTGAGCTAGGGCTGAAGATGATGACTTCAGTCTTCTGGTCATTAAAACTTAGGAAGTTTGAAGCCATCCAAGTCTTAATGTCGTCCAGACATTTTAGGAGAGAGTGGAGGGACCCTGTATTTGCTGGTTTCAGTGGCAGGTAGATCTGGCAATCATCTGCGTAACAATGGAATGATATTCCATGTTTTCTGAGGATGGTCCCCAGTGGGAGCATGTAGAGCGTGAAGAGAAGTGGACCGAGAATAGAGCCCTGTGGGACCCCGCAGGAGAGAGACACTGAAGGGGATACACTGTTCCCGACCTTAACACAAAAACTTCTGTCAGCGAGGTATGAGCGGAACCAGTCTAATGCAGCACCTGTGATCCCGACCCAGTGTTCGAGCCGTGATAAGAGAATACTGTGGTCGACGGTATCAAAAGCAGCGGTAAGGTCAAGGAGTACAAGTACCACAAACTGACCAGAATCATTTGATACAAGAATATCATTGAAAACCTTGACCAAAGCTGTTTCCGTGCTGTGAAGCTGTTTGAAACCGGACTGAAAAACTTCAAAGACTTTGTTTTCAGTTAAGAACTGATTTAACTGAATAGAAATGAGTTTTTCGAGGATTTTGGACATAAAGGGGAGTCTTGATATTGGTCTGTAATTTGCGCAGGCGGAAGGGTCAAGACCGGGTTTCTTTAATAACGGAGTGACCACTGCATGTTTGAAGGCATCTGGGACCACACTTGTAGCAATGCTACTATTCAAAATATTAAGAACAGAGGGCCCCAGCGATGGCAGAACCTGTTTGAACAATGATGGGGGGATGGGATCAGCGGGGGAGCCTGAAGGTTTCATGTGACCAACAGCTTTGTTTAACAATGGGAGTGAGATGGGTTTGAATTGCCTGAAGTTTGCTGTGCAAGGAACAATGGGAGAGGTGTC